>CAUYQV010039957.1:0-19853 GCA_963574575.1 Galagoides demidoff | reverse complement strand
TGTGATAATTGATAATCAGTAGATTGTCGATATCTCTTACTATTTCAATTCTCATGATCCAAATTATTTGGTTTCTAAGTTTGGATAGTAAAGAATTTATGTAGTTAATTCCCAATACGTATTTGCTGAAGATAGGGACTTTGTGAGAAGGAATAGTTTACACGTATTCCATAACTCAGCTGGAGCTGCATAAATAGTGTCTGCTACGTTTGCAAGATGGTGGAGCAATCATTTTTGAAATAAATGATGCTCCTCCATTCCCAAAGTTGCTGCCCGCTGATGTGCACCATCAGAAAGACATATGTTTTTACTTGCTTCTGTTGTGGTGATGGGTTATGTCAAGCTCTCCACCCGCCTCTGCCCTGCCCTCCCTTGAAACTGCCAGCATTCATTTGTTAAACAGACGGCTAGCACTGGAAGCCATGCCAGGAAGCAGCTGTTGGAGACATGACTAAGTATACCACGTGGCATCAACCCATTGGGTAGCTGCATGGTGGGGTGGATGACTGACTGGTCTTCCAATGCTCTCCCACGGTTGGCGTGGAAGAGCCAGAGATGACCACCATGTTGGAAAACGGTTGGTCCCAATTTTCCTCAGTTATTTATCTTCCCCTGCCCCTCCTCAACCCCTGCCTTAATGCAAAAATAATCATAGGATTATGAGAAGTTAGCAATTGTGTAGTCTACCCCCCTGATTTTACAAAGGAAGGAAATGGGATCCAGGAAGAACAGAGAATTGTCCAAAGTCTCCAAAACTGATCAGTAGCGAAACCTATTTGGCTAGCAGTCAGTTTTCTTACCTACTTAATGAACAGACCGGACTTAATTATTTTTAAAGGTTCTTCCACACCTGAAATTTTAACTTATTTCATTTTAGATGAGATATATATAATTGGTTTATATAATTTCTTCACGAGAAATGTAAGCTCCCTTGAAAGCCTGGTGCGTACTTGGCCAGGAAAGCATTTGGATGCTGCTATCTATCATCAGAGCCCAGTTAGAGGGCTCAGTGCCCATCTGCAACCTGGCTGTAAAGATGCAAATACCTGCACCCAGCCCAGACTTTCTAGAGTTTTAAAACAAATCTTCTAGAACAGAGATGACAAACATATCCAGAGGCCCAACCTAGCCCTTGGTAAGTCTTCTTATTCCTCTTTGTGTTAACATTTTTTTTTTCCATGAAGGAATTTACACTCAGGATTCTCATGTTATCCAGTTTTACAAGAGAAACCAGAAATTCTGTTTTATAAACACAATTGTTGGGCACCAGATAGGGAGTGGCTGCCTCGTAAAGATATAAGCTCCCACGTTCCTTGAGGTTGCCACCCCCCCCATCACATTACTTGCATGTTGCCCATAAACATTTGACTTTGTGACCCCTTCCCTAATTCAACCTCATATTTGATGCATTTCTTAAGTACAAGTCATGTCTTGCTGGCTGAGGCTTTTCTTTTTCCTTCTTTTATAATTTGCCTGATCACCATGCACAGAGCTAACTCTACACATGTGTCCCATCGATAGGCAATTGTCAAAGGAAGACTATCTTTGGGGATTGATGAAGTCTATATTGAGCAGAGAAAAGAAAAGAAACACCTGAGACTTTGAATCTACACTTAGATGTAAATTCTGGCTCCACTCCTTAACAATGTGTGCAACTTTGGTCCATTTGCATAACCTCCCTTGGTCTTACTTTCCTTACCTGCAAAATGAGAACAACACAGAATGCTCTCTTGGAAATCCACATCCATGTCTGAAAAGTACATTGCTCAGTGTAGGGTATACATTAACTATGAGATCAATGAATGGTCACCTTAACAGAAAGGCAGGGAGAGAAACACAACTTTCTTGGAAGACTGGAATAGAAGTGTTGTTTATTTAAGCTTGGGAAGTCTGGAAGCTTGCAAATTCTTGGTGCCTTCATGCAGAAACAAACTACAGAAGCCTGCAAGTGGGTAAACATGTCTGTTCTGTGAACTGTGCTTTCCTTCAAGCAGCATCCCAATGGCCACTCCAAACAAATGTTGGGGGTGAAAAAAGGGAGCCTGGGAGTGGGCGGCGCCTATGGCTCAAAGGAGTAGGGTGCTGGCCCCATATGCCAGACGTGGCAGGTTCAAACCCAGCCCCCGCCAAAAACTGCAAAAAAAAAAGGAAGCCTGGGGGCAAAAATAGGAAGGGGCCATTTGTATCTTATTAATCATTTTTCAGCAGATGTCCAGATTCAGAAAGATATAAGTAAGGTGTCGGGTAAATGCATGTGCTGTTAACTCACTTAACACGTAACTGAGGGATTAATTGAACATGTGCATTGATTTCCAAGTTTTTCCTCACGCTCTCATAGATTTCCTTGGCTCATCCAACTGTCATGCAAATTCTTTTCCTGTTACAAGGAGAGTGTGGTACAAAGAGAAGTGGCTTTTTCTCCAAACTTTAGCTAATTTCCATCTCATGTTAGACCATTTATACCTCAGCATGCGTTGGGTCACAGAGCAATTCACAGTGTATTTCAAAACATAAGAAGCCTCAGGTCAACAAAGCCTCAGGTATTTCAATAAACCAAGCATGCCTAGGTTTCCAGATTACAATAAAAATGGACAGCTAGGTCCTTAGATGCAATCTCATAACGTGCTACTCAAGAGCACACGTAGAAGCAGCTAACATCACTCAGGCCACTCACACGCCCTCCACTGCAGCTGACTCCACAACCCCCATTCTCTTACTTTAATGTAATGCATTTTAAAGTCAGTCGTTTCTGCTGTCATTCTTTCCTACAAAGGGACAATTCCAGGCTGCATGTCAGTGGCTCACTGTGATCACATTGCAAAAATCAGCAGCAGGATGTGGAGTTCTCTAACTTCTGCCAAAAAGGACTTATTTGAGTCTTCCACCATAGCTAAGATAGCACGGGAACTGGTGTAACAGCCAATATCTTATACTTGCCCATCAACAACTGAGACAGTGAGAACAGTTGGGCTTTTCTTACCCAGTAGCTTCTTTAACTGATGGCTACGGTCTTCATTTGCACACTAAAGACTCATCTAGGCAGCTTGGATGAGAAAAGTGGTGCCCGCTGTGTCTCTTACCATGAAAGCCACCCTCCTTCCCCCATCCTTTCCTACTTTCTAGCTAGGCAGAGCTTCCCCACTGTTCCTTAAACTGGCTGAACCTGTTTTTGGCTTTCAGAGAATGTGGCAGCAGCTTACGGGAACAATGCTGGGGTCACTGACTCAGAAAGCCAAGTGCTTCCCCGACCATCTAATCAAAAATACAGAGTAATTGATGGGAACACACCGACGGTGCATCTTACAAGGGCACATGTGAAATTAACTAGGTGTAGACTATAAATGTCTTAACACAATAACTAAGAAAATGCCGAGGAGGCTATGTTAACCAGTTTGATGGAAACATTTCGAATTGTATATAAAACCAGCACACTGTACCCCACGATTGCATTAATGTACACAGCTATGATTTAATAATAATAATTAAAAAACACTCTTCATTACATCATAGTTTCAGAGAGCAGGGTGGTTATGCCACAGACTGGGACTAAATGTTTGCGTTCCAGTCCCAGACTGCAGCTTGTAAGCCTGGTGACTGTGGGTGGGTAGATTACTGAGCCTTGTGCCTCAGTTTCCTTACCACAAAATGAAGACAAGATACAGGGTTGCTCTGAGTTCATGTCTGTCACGCAGTGAGAGCCTGGTGGGCGTGTTTCCTTTGCTATGTCAGTATCTGAAAAGATTATATCTCTTGAATGACGCTGTCACCTTCCCCCCCAGAGCTCAGGCTAGCAGAGAGCAGGGAGTTTAACAGTCTAGTCTAGTTTTTTATGCTCAGTTTCCCAGCACCAGGAGTAGTGCTTGGCACATAATTGATTCTGAATGAGCAGCTGACTTAATGAATAATGTCTAAAGGGTGCTTTTGGGACAAGATGGCAACTTCTAATGAAGCTGGCAGCAGCCAACTAAAAGATGTCATTAAGGGGAGAATCAGGAAGGTGATTCGGCAATAAATAAAAGTGGCAGTAGCTCAAATGTGTTTGATCCACAAAATACATTGACAGATAAGATTATAGCCAGGAGCAAGGAGGGTGGCTTTATTTTGCTAGTTACTGCTTTCTTTTTAGGAGGGCATGATGGTTTGTAAATCTTTTGTGACTGGACATGACTATCAGAGTCATTCACTTAGTAAATATTGTCTATTTATAAGGAACTGGCCTTGGGAAGGAGGAGCGGGGCAGAGCTGGCTGAAGGCCACCAGGTGTTCGGTTCTCACCTGAGTGACTGATAGAGTCAAATGTAGGGACCCACCCAAATAGAACCATCCAGCCCAGGAAACAGTGAATGTACCCATCCCTACCCCTCTGACCCTTTAAATTCCCATCCACCTTAACCCACGTGCTAATTTCTTTATCGGACTCAGCTCGCTCACACCCTGGTGGAAATAAACGCCATGTCCCTCACGTAGAACCTGAACTCTGATTTCTTTTTCATTCACATTTTGGAATAATCTTTTATTTTCGGTCCTTGACCTCTCAGTGACCAGACTGACAGCTTTGCAGACATCATAAGACAGTCCTTTCCTGCCTACCCCCCACCACCCAGAGGCTGGAGAGACCACTCAAAGAACACCTAACAATTGTTTGGAAAGGTCTCTTAGTAGAGGGCCTATATTTAGGGGTGGGGAATCGGAGGCATCAAGGCCACATGTGGCCCTCCAGATGCCCAAGTGCAGCCCTTCCGCTGAATCCAAACTTCACAGAACAAATTCAAAAGGCCACACAGGGCCCCAAGGCCACAGGTGCCCTAGTCCTTAATAAGGCCGGAGTTAGCCAAGCGATCCAGGTGGGACTGGGGGTGGGGACGGAACTCCAGGTGAGGGCACAGAGGTGAAAGGCAGAGAGAGGCTCAGTCGCCTGCAGCTATTTGACTTGTCAAGCATAGAATGAACACGTGCTCTGGCATGCACAGCCTGCCAGGAGTGGAAAGTGGTGGATTTTTTTTAGAAGCCCTAAACATTAAAAAGATAATGTGCACCTACATGTGATTCAAAATAAAACGTATTTGCAAGACATATATCCAGCTGACATGGAAATGACCAGTTTTCTACAACTTGGAATGAAACCCACAAAAGCCACTATATTCATTAAAGCTAAAGGAGTTTGAGCTTTAACCTTGAGGAAAAAATGTAGACTCATCAGGGAATATTAAAGAGGGCTGTGGATGCAGTGGGGCGGATAGATGAAAAGGATGCCAAGAAATGAGGGGCCGGACAGTCTGCCCGAAGCTGCTGTATGGTTTGTGCGAGAGAGAAAGACAACAGAGACCAAGCGATGACAACCAAGATGGATTCAATGATTAAAAAGAAAAATGTAGACTTTTTTTTTTTTTTAGACAGAGCCTCAAGCTGTCCCCCTGGGTACAGTGCTGTGGCATCACAGCTCACAGCAACCTCCAACTCCTGGGCTCAAGCCAGTCTCCTGCCTCCGCCTCCCAAGTAGCTGGGATCACAGGCACCCGCCAAAATGCCCGGCTATTTTTTGGTTGCAGCCGTCATTGTTGTTTGGCAGGCTCTGGTTGGATTTGAACCTGCTACCTTAGGTGTATGTGGCTGGCGCCTTAGCCACTTGAGCCACAGGTGCCAAGCTGAAAAATGTAGACTTTTAAGGGTAAATTAGCGATAACAGGTAGAAGAGGGCACTCATCTTTTTTGCTGGCAACTGTGTAGATCAAAGATGAAAAGAGTCTTTTGGTCTCATGTTTTATCACCTGTAAGGAATTATCCATCCTTGCTGGTCCCATCGATGACTTTTTCACACCATCAAGCCACTGACCACTCCAGGCTCTTTATATTTAAATATAATAAAATTAAATTAAAAATTCAGTGCCTCCATTGCACTAGCCATATTTCAAATGCTCAGGAAGCACACGAGATGATTATCGACAGTCCTGCGTCTAGTAAGTTGGTGATATTATGCCATACTACGTCACCATACTTCTGTCAACTCTGTGCCCTAAATTGGCCTGTGACCCACACATATTTCATTTTTATTTTTAGTCTAGAAGACATCAAGCTACTTCTAAAACCAGGAATCTCTACCTACCGATAAGCATAAACTAAACATATAAATGCTTTGGCGGAGAAATGTGGCAGATTTAGAAACCAAACCTCCAATTGTCACTGTCTAAGACTAAAAGAAGTTGGGGCAAACAAGCTGGGACCCAGTAATATCAAATAATGAATAATTATTTGGGTGTTCCGGACATAGTACCCATGCCAGGGGGAAGGGAGGAGCCAATTTAATGAAATCGAATCAATCTCCCTTTTAATAACTACCAAGAGTTTTATGAAAAAATCTAGAAACTGCTGGAGTTAGAAATGTTAGGATGATAATCATTGAAAACCACAACAAAAGTAACAACTCTATTGGGTTGTGGTTTTTTTGAGTTAAAAAGAAAGAAAAGGTGCTGTTTACTTTTATGCAGGAGGCAGGCGAAGGGTGCCGGGAATCCATTTTAGATCGATGGACACAAGCACTTTACTTTCTCAGTTTTCAAAGAGCCTCACCAAGGAACCCACCCACATCATGGAAAGCAGGCAGTTTGGTGAACTGGACAGAGGTGCTCCGACATTGAAAAATGTTAACTGACGCTGCTAGCTGCTATAATCTAATAATAATTATCATAATAAACAAAACCAAAAAAAACTGCCTTCCATTGACTACCTGTGTTTACAGAAACTTCAGTATCAGAAAACAGCCTGTCCACATTGGAGCTGTCCATTCAATGCACAGGAAGTTAAACATGATGAGAATCATTTAATCCCATGGCTGACCACACACTATGTGTCAGGCACAACTGATAACCTTGCAGGGAAGAAGACAGCCAAGGTCAAGTGATCCCCTTCGCTCCTCAGCTCAGAACCGTAGGGTGGCTCCACCCAAGCTCAGAGTAAAATCTGAAGCTCTCATCATGGCTTACGTGGCAGGGAAGGTGTCATGTTAATTGGATAATCTGCATGACTGGAACTTACCCCTTCTTCTTTGACGTCATTACCTAATGCTCATCTCTGATTAACTGAGCAGCAGCTATCCTGGCCTGAGGGCTGATCCCGGAATGTATCAGATACGATGCTCCGATGATCCGGGGGGGCCTTTGTAAGTCCTACTTGTTCTGCCCAGAACACTTCTCCCCAGTTGGGTCATACCCTCACTTCCTCCTGCTGGGGTATCATCTTCTAGGAAAACTTCCCTGAACACTGACACCACTGCATCACTTACCGTCGATAAGCTGACGATACTACCAACAACGTGATTACAAATTGATATCAATCAAATATCTCAATAGCAGTAATCCCACAAGGCCACGTACATGGTTCATAGCCAGGAATCCTCACCGCATCACTCCTCATGCCTACCCCCTACATATGGAAGTAAATGTCCATGAAATTCAAGCTGCAGGTAGAGGGGAGGATGGAACAGGTAAATTTACACCTATTGGGTACAGTGCACACTATCTGGGTAAAGGACCTACTTGTAACTTTGACTCAATTTGTACAAAAACAAAGTATGTAAACACAACATGTATGATCCCCTAGTATTCTGAGGGAAAAAAAAAAGATTAACATATCAAAAAATAAATAAATAAAGTGCTTTAAAACTGAAAAGGCTCTCGCTGTCTATTGGGTCACCATGGAAGTGTGTCCAGAGCAGGATGTGACTCTGAGATCATGGAGTGGCCACGATCTGCTCTAGAACCCAACCTGCTGCCTCCCTGAGTAGTATAGGGCAGTCCTTACTGCACCTTGGGTCTATTGCAGGGGTCTCGGCATGAAAGGCTGCCTGGGGGTATGCATTTACCCAAAAAGGGGGCCAGGGTGCTTAAACTAGATTCCATATGGCCCAAAAGACTGTAAAGCTGAGCCCACACATAAACCAGCTACTATAATCTGGATATCTGTGTCTCCCCCAAATTCAAATGTTGAGACCTAATCACCAAGATGGTGGTCTCAGAAAGCAGGGCTTTTGGGGGAGGTGAATAGGGGATGAAGGTGGAAGAAAGGGAACAGTGCCCAGGAAGTTACCCCCACCATTCACACCATGGGAAGACCCAGCAAGAAGCAACCCACAACCCAGAAGAGGGCCCTCTCCAGAGCCCAACTGCACTGGCACCCTGATCTCAGACTTCCAGCCTCCAGACTATGAGAAATAAATTTCTGTTGCCTGTAAGTTACCCAGTTTATAGTATTCTATTGTGGAAATTCAAGTGTACTAAGACACTATTCAAATAAAACTCCATGGGCTGAGCTTGTTATGGTCCAAAGAGATTCCCATCTCTGAATCTCTGATGGGCTTCTTGCCTTTCTCCAAATATCCCCTGACAAATGGAAGCCAGACCTGAGGAATGAATCCATCTAGTAGGATTCATTGAGTCCAGCTTGTACCATTTTCACTTGGTCTTGGCCATGAACCATATATGTGGCCTTGTGGGATTACTGCTGTTGAGATATTTGATTCACAATAACAAAGCTTGACATGGTTCATGTGAATTCAGTATATTTTTTCAAGACCACCAACTTCATTATAAAGATTTATTCCCCAGAATCCATTACACTTGATATCACTGCACATTAAAATGTACCCCCAGCACTCATTTGATGGGAGGGAGTTGAGGGAATAAGAATCCTACTTCCAAAAGATTTTTCACTTTGTAAATACCTTCCTGAGCATTTAAGTGTGTTTGTTTATAGACTATTTCTTGCTTTATGTCTGGAGATGACCAGTGAAACACAGCACCAATAAGGGGTTAGACTCAGCGTTCAATCCTGAGGTCAGTAGCTAAGTGACATTTTTCACATTACTTAACCTTCTCTGACCTTTAATATTCTCATCTAGAAGATGAAAAAAAAATAGCTGTATTTGGGGGCTGGCATGAGAATTAGGCAGCTGTGTGACACATAGAAAAATGTTATTAGTATTACTGGAGAAAGAAAGTTTGAGAAAGCAAATATGGGCATTAGAAATTTATGTCAAAAGAAATTGATCAGTATTGAAAAATATTAAGTAGAAAGAGGGCAGATGTATCAGAGATTAAAGTAAACTACATTCAGAATTTCCTTATAAAATAAGAATAAAAACATTGCCACTGAAAATGTGATGTATAAGGAAATTTTCCAGAAAATACCTAATATTCTAAGAAAATTTCCAGAAAATTCCTAAATTCTTAGATTTTTTTGAATTATTAAAACTTGGACATAAAAACTATAACTATCAACCTAGAATCGCCATCATGGCTTCATCAGGTCCAAGATGGGCCTTTACCATCTGTGTTTTTATAAGTTCCACAGGTGAGTCCACTCCATACTCTCAGGCATACGGTACACCTGTCAGACAACACAGTCATTTGCATATGTAGGTAACTACGAAAGTTTTGAGACAGAATGTGTTATGGACCATGATTTCACTTCCAGGAAACATAGTCTACCGCATCCTTTCTGATTCACCCGTGTGAGTTTCAACTTGCTGGGCTCATTTGTTTCTGTCCATTTGGATTTTATGTTTCTTGATTTTTGTGTATCTCAAAATTTTCATGATGACCCACATATAAGTTACCAACCACATTTCCCCCTCTACGTCAGGGGTTCTCGACCTGTCGGTTGCGACCCCTTTTTTCCATTTGTAACAACGCGGCAATTAGGAAGGCTGAGAACCACTGCTCTAGGTCTCTCTGGGCTCTCAACAGGCCGGAATCCTAGGAAGCTGCAGTCACCTATGACTAATGAGAATGTAGAAGATCTTCCCTTATTGGCAGAACTTCACAACAACCCTTTGAAGACCTTCCCTTAGGTCTTCATGGTTCATGAAGAAGTTCAACCCCATTTTTGGTCCTAATGAGTCTGAAACCAGAGGGAAACCAAAAGCAGGCTGGTGAAATTTATCTTTGGAGAATCTAGAAACTGTTCTTGGTCCTTCTTTCTGAATCAACTAGTTGTATTATAATATACAATAGAACTTCCATAGCTGACCACCTCGCTACACTGATAACCTTCTAAGTTGACCTAATTTTCATAGACCAGGCATGCACCGTATGTATGTATCAGGATAGTAGGCCCGGTTCCTTAGGCAGACCAGTTTGTTACAGTCAATGAACAGAGGCTCTATTGTATATATCCAGGAGTCTTTGAAGGAAACATCTACCTTGACAAGGTTATAAGCTATACTTTCCAGAGGGGCAAGGATTATACCTTTGAAACAAATAGATCATTTCATCTCTAGCTCCTATCAGAGGCTCCAAAACTGGGTAAATGTTAAAAAGAAAAAAAAAAATTAGTGAAAGGATGGGATGGAATGGATAACAGCTATGGGACTCTGTAGAAACCTCAATTGGAGAAGTCTTTTGGCATTTTAAGTCCACCCTAGAGAAATGATGGCCATAAGTACTGCTGTTATTACTAGGCCTGTTACTGTAAGTACTAGGGATACGCCATAAGTACAGGCAGTACTTTCCAATGATGAGCAAGCACTTCTCACTGTGAGCTGGGCAGAGTACCGCACTGCTTATTCTCATTTAGTTCTCCTAAAAGCACTCCAGGGTAGGGAAAATACCATTAATATTTTGTAGATGAGGAAACTGAGCCTCCAAAAACGCAAAGCAACATGCCCAAGGCCACCCAGCTAGCATGGGAAAGCCACAATGTTCACTGGCCTTTTAGCTCTAGCACTAAACCCCAATAATCTGTAACTCTCTGCCATGCTCCACCTGAATTTCACCTAGAATCAAAGAATTTTTAACCTCTAGACATTCCAATTGGGTAAATAAAGCTATTGCCACTCGACAGGGAGGGAAGCCAAGAGGTTAATCAACTTACTCTGTCTGCCATAATGGGAAATTTGAAATATCAGCAGAAAAAAAAAAATCAATATGGCTTCAAACTGCTGTAAATTAAAAACAGATCACAGACTTGCTACAAAAATATGACTGCGCTTCAGCATAAAGTCACTTAAAAATAACTATTTCCAGACACCATATGGGTTACGGACCAGTTTCACATGATTAGTGTAATTTTTGAAGGAAGTTGTTATCAGAACCACAAGGTTGAAAAATCATTTTCGACCAAAACCGCAGGAAACATGTGAAGGTAAAAAATCGTAATCGAAAAACAAATGTTGAAAGTAAGACAACGGGTCAAGAGAGAACCTGCAAAGAGGAAGTTCTAAATTTCAGCACACAGGGGAAATCAAGATTCCAGGAACATGCGTGAGAAACAGAGATTGGTTGATTTTGTATACCAGTCAGAGACCAGGTGAACTACAAAAGCATTGTGTTCAGAGAGTCACACATTAAAGGCTTTCGCGGCTTGGTTCGCTACACAAGTGCCAATCTGCATCGCTTTTTAAGAGATTCATCTTGTTCCAAGTCCAACACTATTACTTCTACACATAAAGAAGAAAAATAGCTTTAGAATCTGATCTAGACATGGGAAAGAAGAAAAATCAACTGTGTAGAAAGGAGGAAGTGTGTTTATTCCTAAGGTAAGTGAAATATACTTTCCCAATTTTCCTAAGTGCAATTAGAAGAGGACATCAGACTTCCCAGTGTTGTGGGTTTCAAATGAATCCGCCATGTTAACTTTTCCCCCGCAATTGTTTTCATCACCACCCAACAGATACGACATTCAGAGAAACCAATGAGTAACTCATTCTAAAGAGAATGATCTTTTTATGACAAGGTTAATGGACTCATCTTGACTAAAGAGACACGGAGAGCCCAGGGAATTTGAGTCATTAGCATATTTGATGTTAGTCCATCCCAAGAACTGGGTAAATCGGCCTATTATACACAGCTTTAAGAGAGGGTTTACACGTACACAAGAAGGCAGAACAAAAACATTTCAGAAAGTATTGATACTGAAGGCAGAGGAGGCTGCGAACTGGTAACACAGACATATTCTTTGTTTTGTCTACAGAGATCTTAGACGGGTTGAATAAGTTGCCCACATTAAAACATGGGAAGATTTCACTTAATATCCAGATGTTGGCTTGTCTGTCAAACTCAGAAAAGTTGGCAACTCTGAACCTCTCTCCTGAGAAACTAGAGGCAGGAAACACCTTCCCTACTAAGGTAAGTCCTTCTGTCCCTATTCTCCAGGGTGCTCTGTGCCCACCTGCATGCACGGAGATGGCTTTATTTCCCTACGTATGCTGCCTGACCCCAGGATTTGAAGTTTGGATACCTAATATGAAGAATGATAGGGGGAAGAAATCAGGAAGAAGTAGTCCAAAGAATAGCAGGAACACCAGGAGATGGTAACACAATCACATATGCTGAGGAAATGGAGGGCGCCAGGAGGCAGTGATCCGAGTTGTCAAACAGGTTAGAAAAGCCAGATAATCCAAAAGGCTGAGAACAGTCCACCAACAGTGCAACAGAGAGCAACCTCCTCGGTAACTTTGGTGACAAACATTTTAAGGCACTGCTCTGGGGAGGGTTTCTCAGTCTCTGCATTATTGACTTTTGGGACCAGATAAGTCTTGGTTGCTGCAGGGGAGGGGGTCGATGTTGCATTGCAGGAAGTGAGCAGTATTCCTGGACTCTGCCACCTAGATGACGGTAGCACCTCCCCATCCTTCCTGACATTACAACCAAAAATGTCTCTAGACATTGCTGCATGACCCTGGGCTGTAAAATTACCTGTGGTTGAGAACTAGTATTCTAGGAAGAATGCAGATGGAAATAGGTTCAGTAGTAAAAAATTCAAGTCCTAAAGAGAGGGAAGATTGAAAATGTGTACGTGGACATTTAGTGGTGATGAGAGAAAGAAAAAATAGTCATAGAGTGACCAAGGCAGGGAGATAAGGAATATACAAATACAGTTTGATTTATATATGTAAGGATAGATGGGGTCAGTCAGTGCCGTAACTATTAACATCCCCACCGCCCATATCTAATAAAATGGCCCCACACCCTGTTTCCATCCCATGTAATTTGGGGGACAGCTGCTGGACCCACCTCTAGTTTTAAGGGCCTCCACTTGGCTAGACTTTCCAGATGAGCTTACCTCAATCCCGCCCAGGAGTCCATCTGGGCACTAGTCTGGAATTACTACTCGGTAGGAAATGAGATTAAGACTGCTGTGGCCACCACGTGGAGGGCAGGGAAGGAGGTGGGTGAAAGCGAGAGGGAAGGAAGCAGACCAGAGAGACAGAGAGAGAAGCCAGGTCCCATCTGACTTTCTTGGCATTAGACCCAGACACTCCCTTTCACTGGTACCATGTTAGTCAAGCTTACACCTAATGAAATAGAAATTTCAGCTTTACCAAGTTTTTATGGGAGTTTTTCTCCCTAAAAGAGACAAAACTAAGTGGTGTCTATTTCTTCTGAGACACAGACTCTACTATTTGCTCCTATCCTATTTGTTCTTAGGCTCCTAGAAAGTGGCTTAATTTTTCTGAGCAGTTGTTTCATTCAAGAAGTGAGGAAAAAATGTCACACATTTCATAGAGTTGTCTGGAAAGTAATATAACGCAAGTAACATAATGCTGGCAAGCACACAGTAAGTGGTACAGGGTCTGAGTTAGAGCAAGCCCTCGGCATGCAGCTGTGACATCATGATCCCGACCAGTGCGACATGTATTATTCCTGCTACTAATAATGATAATCACAACTATCACTGCAACATCCCTACATAACTGTCTCTTACATAAACTGGATACTGTTTGCTTTGCTGTCTGCAGTCTGGAATCCTACATGAATCTATCTTTAAGAGTATGGCTCCCATGAGCACCTTGCCAGGCCTGGCTGTCTTTAAAATAAGCAAGGTCTTTAAAACATGCAAAAAGACTTTCTGGTACCCAGAACTATATGGGGATACTGGTTAGAGTGAATCAGATTTCTGAAATAAGCCAGTAAAATTTCAAAAGGAATTTCTGGCCCTGCCAAGTGGAAAACCCATTCCCTAAGATTCAGAGCCTTGGAGAAGAACTTGTGGTGACTTGCTCATATCCACTGCAGTGTCCACGGATCTCAGCCCCAAAGGCGGTGGACAGTGCAGGGTGAGCTCGGTCTTGCCCCAGCTGACCACAGTCCACTTCCAGCCAGCACTGGGTGCCTTTGCCCATGTTCCCCGTAGCTTTTGTCCATGCCACAGTTCACTCAGCCTCCAACCCACCATTGAGGATGGAGTTAAGACTCTTGGGGCCACTCCCAACCAATGAAAGATGACAGGACCCAATGAAGGCCTTGCTTCAAGAGGAATTCCACTTAGTTCTCCAGACATCTTGGCAGAATTGAGCCCAGAAAACTCCTCTGGCGAGCACCCCTCACACTATTGCTTTCCCTTCCTTATTTCATCTCCCCCTGCTTGCTCACTTCCTCCTGCCATCACCTTCTAAATAAACTACCTGGACACATCCTCATCCCAGGTAAGAAGCCACAGTAAGACATAAACCAGGGCATCCTAATTGAAGATAATATATAGACAACAAACATGCTTACCACTATGTATGTACCAGATGCTATTTTCAGAGTCTTGCTCAAATTCATTTATTAGTCCTTTTAACATCACTGACCCTGCTTTAGATATGAAGAAAGGAAAGCACAGAGCATTTAAGCAACTTGCCCCAAACCCATGGAAGAACCAGGATTTGCGCTCACTCCTGTGCCAGAGCACAGGTCATTGTGCAATACTGTCCTTATCCGACCTTAGAACTCATAAGCTCTTACGGTGATAGTTAATTTTATGTGTCAACTTGACTGGTCTAAGGGATACCCAGTTAGCTGGTAAAGCATTTCTGGGAATGGCTGTGAGGATGTTTCAGGAAGAGATCAGCATTTGAATCAGTAGACTGAGTAAGAAGATTCACCCTCACAATGTGTTTGAGTATCAATCCCTTGAAGGCCTGGGTAAAACAAAAACAGAGGAAGGGTGAATTTACCATCCTTCTCTCTTCTCCTCGTGCTGGAACATCCATCTTCTGTCCTCAGACATCCGAGTTCCAGGTTCATGGGCCCTGTGAGTATGTGACTGACATTAGCAGATCAACCCTTTCGCTTTGAGCTAAGAGTTAACACCTTCAGCTTCCTGGGGTCTCAGCCCTCAAACTGAATTACAGCCCCAGCTTTCCTGGTCCTTTCTTCAGGATGCAGATGGGATAGCAGGACTTCTTAGCCTCCATCATGGCAGAAGCCAATCCTTATAATAATTCCCTCTTATCTATGCATGTCTGTATCTACCTACCTACCTACTAACCTACGCATATATTGATTCTATTGGTTTTATTTCTCTAGGGAACCCTGGCAATTATACTCTGTTGCCTTCCAGAACAGTTGCAAACACACAAGTATAGAAGAACTTTAGTTATATAACGAGATAGCCAATTTCCCAAGTTTCTTATGACAGCATAAACTATGATCCACCACTTGCTTTTGGCCCTGAAAAAGGACCACTCCACTGGTAGATGTCCAGCTGTACTGCCTCTGATCATAGCTGTCCTTTTCTGGAGGTAGATAAGTCCGAGGGCCAGTAGTATCCATTACCCTGAGTGTCCTGGGAGCATATTTCTTAACACAGAGACCTAAACACAGAAGGACCCTTCCAGGTTCCTGCAAATCCTTGAGCATGGCCTGAAGCATAGGAGCATGGGAAGTAGAGAGCTGACCCCACTAGTGAGGGCTAGCCGAGGTTACTAATGAGACCTTCAACCCCCAGAACAAATTTTAAGTCCCAGATTTAAGCAGAATGTAAACAACTTTAAAAAAGCAACTTAAGTAGGAGATTGTTTATGTGCCTTCCCTGACCCTTGATACACAAAAGTGCATTTGACTAACAAGAATTAGAGACTAAACAATAGAAAATACATTTTTGCAAAACAAAGAAAGCCTGCATTAGCATTGTGGCACCTCCCTACTGCCCTCCCACCCCCAATATCTAAAGTTTTAACTTTCTAGTTCTTCCTACAAAATTACTCTAACTCTCTGCAGTTTTAAGAGTTGCCTGGCTCAAGACCAAGAACTCCAACCATGGTTGAATGCCCTGAATTCCTGACCTCTGTCTCTGGCTTCCGAATGGGAAATGCCCCATGATGTCATTGAAACACAATCTCTATCAAATACATGTGAAGCAATTAATGGGTGACAATCACAGGGTGATACACTATTAACAATTATTTTATCATCATTATTATACATTCCAACGACAGCGGTTATGTGAATTGTTTATTACGTGCCAAATACTGTTTCACCCTTTGTATATCCATTAAGTCAATTTCATGTTCACTATAACTATGAGGCAGGTAATAATAACACCAACTTTACAGTTGAGGCACACCATACACAAAGAAGTAACTTCATCCAAGGTCATATAGATGATAAGTAGGAAAGACAAAAATTTATTATGGGAACAGTTTTTGTGTCATTAAGCAATGGAGTGAATAAATAGAAGTCCAGAGAGAATTTTTTTTAATCCCTGGACTGGTTAATAATAATGACCAGCATTTATTGAGCATGCTTTGAGTCACCTCATTAAATCCACACAATGATATCTGCATGTAGGCAGTAGGAAGGTTAAAGCAACTTTCCTGATGGCACAAGTTTATGAAGTGGCAGCACCAGGATTTGAACTCAAGATTGACCATCCTCTGCCCCTGTGTTTCCAACCCATACATCACACTACCGTATCCCATGTGAGAAGACAAAATACTGGGGTGGGTGCTTTTGACCAATGTGATCTGAAGGCAATAGTTCTCTGCCCTCTGGGTATCTGGTTCCCTCTGCCTGGAATATAGTCTGTTGCTGTCTGTGTTAGGTCCTCTGAACAGCATCTAAATGACCTTCAAGTCTCAGCCAGCTTGTTACCTATTGGGGGAGACTGGGGCGTTCATTCATTCATTCAAAATATGTATGTCGGATATTCACATGAATTAGAGATGGTGTGAAAAATAAGACACGGTCCTGCCTCACTACACCTCTCTGCAGTCTAAGGGCAGAGACAAACAAGAACCAAAGAATCACAAACTTAAGTGCAAAATTACAAATGAAGGTAAATTCTTTGAAAGGAAGGGACGTGATTCCAGGAAAGTGTAAAACAAAGAATCTTAAATGAATGTAGTTGGGAAAGAGGGCTGGATAGAGAAGGCTTTCCTAAGAGTGTGACCTGGAGCAGAGATCTGAAGAACAACTGGGGTTACTTTTGGATCAAGCTTTCTTTAGAGTATAACTTCTGAAAATTTTTTAAACAGTAGTTCCTGAGAATCAAAAGCCTTGGCCTTTAAAGACGTCTGTGTCCCCTCACAGGAGGAAGTGGAGGAGGGATATCAGCGAAGAAATCAAGAGCTTGAATTGACTTCTGCACTTCTGCTAAAACAATCGTGAAACTCCACAAAGCCATAGATGCCAGCGACCCAAAGGAAGAAGACAGAGCTTCTCGGGGCAACAAGAAAACAGATTTGGAGGATAATGTCTCAGGGCCACAAAAAACTTATATTTAGGAGGAGATGGATTTTGAGTGTGAATCTCATTGTTGTCATACCGTATCAAAGGGACCCAGAGCTTCTCTTCAAGCTAATAACAGAACCAATGGCAATAACATAAGAAAAGAAGAAATAAAATCATAGAAAGTTCATAGTAAACTCTGTATGGCTAAATACTGTTTAGAAACCATCTTGGAAACAAGAACAGACACAACTGGACTTTCGAGCACATCAGAGGTGGGATAATCAATAACCTGGGAGACTTCTGTTTGCTTGCTTTTTGCTGTTTGTATGATGAGAGAGTATAATTCCCCAAAGCCTGATCCAGGTCATTCTGTCCATCCACATTTCTGATCTCTTTCTCACACTGTCCACCCTGTGATCCTGTGCATCTAATGCGACTGATTCCATGCCAGGGTCTGAAGCTGCAAATGTGCTTATGATCAGCACCTCCTCTATGGTCAAGGAGTCACCAATCAGGATGGGAGGTGGCCAAGGGGATGGGTAATTGCAATGCAGCACTGGGGACAAAAATCAGCCTTGAGAGCTCCAAGCCTGAATCCTTAACTCAGTCTGGGAGCACCAGAGAAAACATTTTTGCTGAAAATGATGTTTGAACAGTGTCTTATTCAAAGAGTAAGGTCAGAAACTCCAGGAAAAAAAAAAAAAAGAAAAACTGGTTTTTGCACTGCTGTTAATTACCTTACGCACTGGTGAGGAAAAAATTGAGAGTGAATTTGGGCAGATCAGCTCTGACTAAAAGTGACATTCAAATCCTGACAAAGAGTATTTGTCTTGAAGCAGCATTTGGCTACCCCTTGTGCTGGGACCCGGAGAGAAAATCTGGACTCCTTGGAGGCATGTTGTCAGCTAAGTGCATCCAAATTCACGTCCAGACAAGCAGCTCTTGGTCAAATGCATCCCAAAGTTCTCAATTCTCGATGAAAATCAAACTGAAATGGTGGAATTCTTTTCAATATCCCTAGCACCTCTCCACCCCTCTTGGGAGAACAGCTTGCAAGGTCCAACCCACAGCCCAGGGCAGCTCTGATTTCCCTCATCAATAGAGCAGATTTATTGCAATGCTCTAAATGAGCTGATAGGTTATAGTCAGGTTTCAACTCCATTTAATGGTGAAGAAATTATTTTTAGGAAATGACCCCTTGCTGTGTATTCCTAAGCACAACTTTTCCTAACAAGAAACCAGCCTACAAAAGTTATTCCTCTGCTCAATAGATGAGAGACCTTGAATGATTAACCTCTTATATTACCTGCTGGGGCTGCCATAACAGAACACTACAGACTAGATGGCTTAAACAATGGGAATTTGTTTCCTTACATATCTAGAAGCTGGAAAGGTCAATGTGCAGGCCAATTTGGTGCCTGCTGAGGGCTCATGTCTTAGCTTAGAGACAGCCACTTTTTTAGCAGTATCCTCACCTGGTATAGAGATAGCTATATACCTGCCTATCTCTATCTGGTATAGAGATAGCTAGACACCTACCTGGTGTCTCTCCCTATCCTTAAAAGGGCACCAATCTTATCAGATTAGGACCCCTCCCTTATGAACTCACTGAACCTTTATGACCTCCTCAGAGGAGGTCCTACCTTCAATTAAAGTCATATTAGGGGTTAGGGCGTCAACAAAGAAACTGGGGAGTGGAAAGAGATGATGGGGACACCAACATTCAGTCTGAAACTTTAACAGTTTCTTTTTCTGTAAGATGGTGATACTGACAGTATAATCTCTATAATGTGGCTATTAAAATATTTAAATGAGTAATAAAGCAAAGCACTTAGGATATATCTAAAAATGAGAAACACCATAATTATCAATTAAAAGCCAGTACAGTACATAGTACTTAAAATCTCAGACCCTGACCAAGAACAATATTTTTATTTTATTAGCTATGTATAAAAGAAAGTCTGATAACAGAGTGAAGTGGCCCACTACCTTCTACCTTCTCAAATACAGTTCTTCATTAAAAATAAATTGATCTTATGTACAAAATGATTACTCCTCTTTATCAGCATTAATGCAGCATCTATATCTCTTAGCTCTTCAGAGTCCACAAAAGAGGTGTGGAATAGAAGTTTGTTAACTGTCCCCATCATTCCCAAGTTTTACTTTTCTCTCTTTTCTACAATCTCCTCAATAACAGCAAAGTGGATTGGTGCCTATGGCTTAAGTGGCTAAGGTGCCAGCCACATACACCTAAGATGATGGGTTCGAGTCCAGCCTGGGCCAGCCAAAACAACAATGACGGCTGCAACCAAAAAATAGCCAGGCGTTGTGGTGGGTGCCTGTGGTCCCAGCTACTTGGGAGGCTAAGGCAGGAAACTCTCGTGAGCCCAGGAGTTGGAGGTTGCTGTGAGCTGTGATGCCCCA
>CAUYQV010039956.1:0-19291 GCA_963574575.1 Galagoides demidoff | reverse complement strand
TCATGGCTGGGAAGAATCAACATTGTTAAAATGTCCATATTACCCAAAGCAATATATAATTTTAATGCAATCCCTATTAAAGCTCCACTGTCATATTTTAAAGATATTTAAAAAATAATACGTCTTTTTATATGGAATCTTGAATACAAATTTATAGTGTTTATATGACTCAAGACTAAAATAAAATTCCTGAGAAATATAAAAAATAAAAAGAATTGTATAGTTTAACCAGATAAATTCAAATCAAATGGAAATAAGTAATGTTATTAATTTTATGTAAATAAAGTATCTATCAAGAAGCAGTAAATGAGAAAGAAGATAATGGTGTATTCATAAACAGTACAAAGTACAAAAATATAATATTTATAAAGCATGTTGTTTGACTATCAGAGCGTTAAAAAGAAAAGAAAATATTATTAAAATGCAAGAAAACAATGATGGAAACATAATTATGCATTAATGTAACAAGCCTTCATTAGTTTTCTGACAATAAGTAGATAAAATATATGATGGCAAATGATTTTATAATATATTCAATAAGGTTGCAAATTTTAATTTTTTTCCATACTAAAAGATAATGTTTCTGTATGAACCAGGAGAAAATAAATTCATTGTCCTTAGAAAGAAAGAATAAATATAATTAAATCCAGTCATTTAGAAATAAGAGTCAAAATAATCATATAATATCCTTTATAGGGAATATCCATGTACACATAGAATATCAAAGAATCAGTAAAATAATTCTGAAATTTAAAAATGTATATCTATACACATTTTAGGAAATGTTATCTATGCATTACTATTCAAAGGTACATTGAAGGTACTGTTACTGGTCAAATGTACCTAGACATGCTAATGACATTCATTTCACCTGCAATTCACACGCTTTGGGGAAATGATTGACTTTACTTCCCACAAGATCATTTAAAATATGTATACATTTTTTGCACCTCCTCTTTGTGTGTGTGTGTGTGTGTGTAGACAGAGAATGAAACTACCTTACCCAGTGTTAAAAGGGAGAAACACATTATAATGAAGAAAGTTTATCTTAAATTCACATGTATAATCAATGAAGCCTCCATTAAAGTTTCAATGGGTTTCTTCACAAATGAACAACTCAAGAATTAAAATCCAAGAAAAATATCAAAGGGAATTTTGAAAAAGAAAGTGATGAACAAAGATCTTGACTTTTTATTTCAGATAATGCTGCAGTATTTCAGACACATGTAATGATATCATTGCAAAAAGATATAAGCAGATCAGTGAATAAATAGGTAGCTCTTAAAAAGAAAAATATATGATAAAATACTGATGTTAAATAAGAGATGCAGTAGCCTATAAAAGATGATTGGAAAATTGGCCATTTGAAAACAGTCATATTTGTCCCTTAAAACAGACATGAACATAAAACCAAAAAGCTTTAAAATATTAACCATAAAATTTTATATTATAGAACAAGAAAGATTCAATATCCTAAATACATAAAAATTATATACAATATATATAAATTTTATATAAAAGTCATGTATTTTATATAAATATATAAAAATAAAATAAAATGCTATTGCTCCAAATAAAAATTAAGAAGTAACACAGCTTCCTCCTCACAAAAACATAGAAATGATATATATGAGCAATAAAACTGCAAAAAATATTTTTCTATTACACATAAATGAAAACTAAAATAAGAAAATATTATTATACTGATGGGTTTATTGTAATGACAGGAGCCTTTACAAGTAGCAGAAGGCAGATACCTCAGTCAGAAGTGGTGCAGGAGAAGAGACAGCAGAGATGAAAAGGGAGGGGAGCATTGGGAGAGCAGTGGCATGGGAGAGATGCAGGCCTTCACAACCTGTCTTTGCTAGCTTTGAAGATGGAGAAAGGGGGTCCAGCCAAAACATTGGGTGGCTTGAGAAAGATGAAAACAAACCACAGCCGACAACCAGCTGGGAGTTCAGTCCTACAACTGCATGGAACGGAATTCTTGCAACAGCTGGAGTGAGCTTGGAAGTGGATTTATTCCTAGAGCTTCCAGAAAGGAACATGGGCCTGCTAACACCTTGATTTCAGCATTATTAACACCCAGAGCAGAGAACCAGCTGAATAATCTTGTGCCTGGGTTTCTGACCTACAGAACTCCAAGATAAAAAAATGGCTATAGTTTTCTGCTCCTACACTGGTGGTAATTCATTGAGAACAAAAACAAATGAATAGAAAAGAACAACTTCTCTACTGATGATTTGTCAGAGACTAAACAAACAAAAAATCATTGCCAGAAGACAGGAAGCTATATAGTAATGCCAAAATATAAATTATTTCCCATTTCTAGAAGCCAACTTGACAACATGTTTTAGAGCCTTAAAGATGTTCATACTCTATAACATGCTAACTCTATGTTTCAGAATCTACCATCAAAATATAAGTAGAGCTATGGACTAACATTTAAATATAAGGGTATTATTGATAATAGCAAACATTTAGAAACTACCTTTGCTTCCAGGTAAATTATTATTACTTACATGTTAGAATGTTATTAAGGCAGTAATGTTATGCCATCAAAAATTACTTAAGTACCTTTGAATACACACAATATATAGTGCCAAATGAAAAAGTGCACTTAAAAAATAAACACAAACTGCCAATAGTTATCTACACACATACAAAACACCACACTAAAAAGATTAGGAAGAAGTAGTTGTCAATGGTGGGTATTTCTATTGCTTTCATACTAGTAATGAGTACATTGGATACTTGCTTTTCCATTCTTGTGATACTTTGCTAAGAAGAGCGTGCTTTAAATCCTTACTAATATGAAAACAATAAATAAAGAACTACATGCTCACAGGAGAGAAAAACACAATTATATTCAAATGGTGGGGAAGGGGGAGGAGGAAAAAGGAAAAAGAAAGAAGGGAGGGGCAGTGCTTAGCTCTCACTTAATGTGCACAACATAAGGGTACATGGCACACCCCTTGAGTGAAAGGGCTCAACCAGAATTTGAGCTTTACTTTAAAAATGCAAGCAATGTAGCCCAATCATTTGTACCCTCATATTAATCTTAAGATAAAAATTTTAAAAAGCTATGGGTATTTTTAGTTGAAAGAAATGTGAATATTTATACTTTTTCCTAATTTAGACCTTCTTATATTTTCAAGTTTTTATTATCATATGAATTATTCTTGTGAAAAGAAAACTATTAAAGGCAACATATTAGTGCATGTAATTGAGATATGAATATTACATGTATAGATTTGAGAAGTAAACTCTCAAATATACTAAAATTTAGAATGTGATGCCTCTCACTTGGTATATCTCTTTTTGTATTTTCAACCCAG
The DNA here is from genome assembly GCA_963574575.1 of Galagoides demidoff. NCBI lineage: Eukaryota > Metazoa > Chordata > Mammalia > Primates > Galagidae > Galagoides > Galagoides demidoff. The sequence continues at coordinate 15,953 of CAUYQV010039956.1, read as the reverse complement.
AAAACTGATCTATTTGAGAATTCTGATTTTTAGAAACATATCTTTATGTTGTCACTAAAGTTTATTTTTCTTATCTTTATAAACAGGTTGACTTTTATATTAATATCCTGATATATGAACAACAAAAAATTGTTTTCTTTTATAGGTTACATAAATAGCATCTAAATAAGTATAATGTTAATTTTATCTACCTGGTCAAATATCATAATTTTACATTTAATTGGATACTGGATATCTGTTGTATTGTTAAAAAAGAAAAAAAACAAAAAGAGGACAAAAACCATTCTAATTAAGGCTACAAAAATTAGCATTGTTTCTACTCTTTTTTTTTTTTTTAGAAATTACAGCTTTGCAAATACATTATACATACTCACAACCTCCATTTTTAATGAAGTTAGAAGAAAGTTAAAATTTATAGACCCTCAAGTAAAAGCTGTTAAAAACAATTGATACCGGGCCAAAGCCATGTAGGAATAGGCAATAAGAAAATATTCAGAGAGGATCATGATGGGAGTAAATTTCAGGGAACTTTGGCAAAAAATACTTTAGTGTAAGTGTATTTTATAAAACATGAAAGCATTATCCTGTTTTTGCAACAATGAATAAGAGCATTGGCATAAACCGTGAGAAGCAAAGACGTTTTAGAACTAATTAGGTTCAGAGAAAATGACGAGTGACGGCTTTAAAAAAACAAAACAAAAAACAAGAAATCACTGTAGGCTATATTTGTAGAAAGTGATTTGGGGGACAACAGAGGAGATTCCAAATTGTGAAAATCATTTATAGAAACACTAGTGCTGTTTCTTTCTGGCTCAACCTCAACCCCCATGTCACAGAAACCTCCTAAAAATAACTCGTCAGAAACAATACAAATTCAATGATGAGACAGAAATCAGCATGGCATGGCATAGAGATAACTGCAATAAAAAGATATAAAAAAGAGTGACAAAACTTAGCAATAAATAAATATTACCAGAAACTGTTACTCGGCAAATGAAAATTGTGCCAGAAAAACTATGTTCTTCCTCTCTTGATAATTTAGAAAAATTAAGAAGGGTATTCCCAGAAGAGAAATGGCCAGAGAGGGGGATTCCCAAAGTCTGTCTACCTACATCACTGGCTTCTAATTAACAATGAACAATCTATCTATGCAATTCATAAGCCATTTTGAGTAGCAAGATAAAATCTTACACCATCCCATCCTATACAACTCAGGACATGAAGCATCCTTTGGTCCACTCTATCCACATTGTATTTGTAGCCTACCTGTTAGTCATCTATATCACCTTAGACATTGTCATGGGCTTGGTGATCCAAAATCCTGTAAAGCAGATGCTACTTCTGAGGTATAGTCAGAAGGTCACAATAACCTAATGCTACATTACAGTGCCTATGCCATTTACCTTCTTTTCTTCATGCAAGAATATTGTCATCTCACAGTCACAAAAGGGTAAGTAGAGTACAATAAGCTGTTTGAGAAAGAGATTGTTTGAGAAAGAGAGCACATTTATATAACATTTTTAGGTTTTTTCTTTTATTGTTATTTTTAATTGATATAATAATTATACATAATTATGGGGTGCAGCATGATATTTTGATATGTGTATATAACATAATAATTAGCATATGCAACCTCAAGCATTTATCATTTGTGTTGAGAATATTCAATATTCACTTCTACAAATATTTGAAAATGCACAATAAGTTGTTGTTAATATAGTCAGTCTGTAGTGCTATAGAAACACTAGAACTTATTCCTCCTACCTAGCTCTACTTTTGTATCTATTAACCAAAAGTTGACAATCCCTTCCTTCTGATTACTTTTTACCATCTCTAGTAACCACAATTCTACTCTCTACTTTTATGAAATATAAACTACTTAAAGTGAAAACATGTGGTATCTATCTTTATGTTCCTGGCTTATTTAACTTAACATCACGTCCTCCACGCTTGTTCCTGTGGCTGGCATCAACATATTTTTGTTCCTTTTAATGCTTTAACAGTATTGTATTATGTATATATACTACCTTTTCTTTACCCACTCCTCTTTTGATGGATGCTCAGCTTGATTCCATAGTTTGGCTACTGTGAATAGTGCTATAATAAACATGGTAGTACAGATATATTTTGACATACTGATTTCATTTCCTCTGAGTATATACCCAGTAGTATAATTGTTGGTCAAGTGGGATTTATTCCAGGGATGCCAGGATGGTTCATCATAAGCAATCAATATCCATGATACATCATACCAACACAATTAAGGATAAAACCTATATAATTATCTCAGTAGATGCAGAAAAGGCATTTGACAAAATTTAATGTCCTTTCATGATAAAAACTCTCAACAAAGTAGCTGTAGAAAAGCATAACACAACACACTAAAATGTGGGGAAAAGTTGCTAGCTTGTTCTCTAAGATCTGGAACAAGACAGAGATGCCCACTCTCACCAATTTGGTTCAACATAGTACTGGGAGCCCTCATCAGAGCAATTATGAAAAAGAAAAAAATAAAGTTTATTCACATTTTAAAGAAGGAAGTAAATTCTTTCTGTTTTCATGTGATGTGACATGATTTTGTTGATGACACTAAAATCTTCACGAAACACCTTTTAGAACTGATAAATGAATTCAATAAAGTTGCAGAATATAAAATAAACATATGAAAAGTGGTAGTGTTTCTATAGCTCAACAACAAACCAGCAGATTAAGAAATCAAGAAAGTTTTTCCATTTATAATAGCTATAAAAAGAATACAATACCTAGGAATAAATTTAAGCAAGGAAGTAAAAAACTCTACAAATTAAATGATAGAACAGAGATAAAATAAATTGAAGAGAACATGAAAAAATGGAAAGAGATGCCTTGTTCATAGATTGGGAAAAATATTATGAAGAGGATCATACTACTGAAAGTGATCTACAGATTCAGTGTAATCTCTTTCAAAATACCAATAAGATTCTTCACAGAAATAGAAAAAAAATTTCTAAAATTAATATAGTACCACAAAATATCCTGAAAAGAAATGCAATCCTGAATAAAAAGAACAAAGTTGAAGGCATTGCAATATTGGACTTCAAAACATACTACTGAACTATAGTAACCCAAACAGCACATCAGTGGTGGAGAAACAGATACACAGACTGATGCAAGAGAACTCAAAAATAAATCTATGTATTTACAATCACCAACTGATTTTCAACATAGGTAACAAGCACATAACTTTTCTTATACAATACTATAATCTTTTCCATTTCATTATTAATGTTAATATCTTACTGTTTTTAATTTATAGTTAAATTTTATCATAGGTATATATGAATGTATATGAAAAAAAGCACATATAGATTTTGGTAATATTTATGGTAATATCCATGGAGTCCTCTGGGGTATTGGACTTTATCTGCTGTAGATTAGTGGGGATTATTATAAATAGTGAAAGCAAATGAACCATTGAATTCAAGACAAAAAAGAATAAGATAAACAGAAGAAAATATAAGGAAGGAATTAATAAAGATAAAACCATGACTCAGTTATCAGAAAAGAATATCAAATTTATTTTAGAATAAAGGAATTAGAAATCTTGCATTTTTCATATACTTTCTTATCAGATAATCAGACTATTATTATTTCCTATTTTTGATCCAGAAATTCCTTCAAAGTGAAATTTAATTTCACTGGTCATTGGTCAGACCCACATACATATGTTGAGTTGGAAAATATTGGTTTCTCAGCTACTTTGAAGAGACTAGATAAAAAACAATTCCTGTATTACCAACTCTTCTCACCTTTAATCTAGCTAAAGTCACTGAATCTCATCTGTTAGATTTCAGAAAAATAGAAGTTGCCTTTACCTGTAAATATTTTGTTGTTATCTCTTTTGAGGGTAGTCCTGGCAACACTCTAAAAGAATTCATATAATTATTATACTAACTTCAGGAGACATCCTTGATTCAGAATACACCCTTTTAATTACAACTTTTCCTCACTTCAACAAAAAAGTATAAATGCTAGGGCATGCATTGGCAAGGAGCTTTCATGAAGAGAACAGTATTTTTAGGATAAAAGAGCTCTTAATTTATGGTATAATTGCCCTTAAAGAAGTAATGAGAAGTTTTGTAAATTGATTTGAACAGGCAGGAACTATTATTGTGGTTAAAAATATTTTCTTTTGTAAAAAAAATAAATAAATAAAAAGAAATTTTATCCCTAGTATACCAGCCATTGCCAACAAATTTAGAAATAATATCTTCCATGTTAAAAACCACTTTTGTATATATAGAATGCCATATCTGAGTTGATAATTCAATAATTTAGATTATTTGTAACATGTTTGTGTCTATCTTAGTCTCTTTTGTGTTGTTATTAACAGAATACCCGAGGCTTGGGGCTGGATAATTTGTAAGATGTTTATTTGGCTCACAATTCTGGTGGCTGGAAAGTCCAGAATTTGACAGCTGTTGTCTCATGAGGGCACGATGATTTAACTTATGGCAGAAAGTGGATGAGGAGTGGACTTCTGCAAAGAGATCACATCAGAGAAGAAGCAAGAGAGAGATGAGAAAACCAAACTCTTTGTAACAATCTGTTCTTTGAGGAACTAATGAGAATGATAATTCACCCCTATAGGAGGACATGAATCTAATAATGGGGAATTTGCCCCCATGACCCAAGCATTTCCCATTGTTCCCCCTACCTCCCAGCACAAATTTCAAATGGGATCAAATTTCAACATGAACTTGATGAGACAAACCACATCGAAAAAATAGCATTTCATCTTTGAACTCCCAAACCTACATTCTTCTCACATGTGAAATACAACCATTCAATCCCAGTAGTTCCTAAATTTTCAACTGTGCTCCAGCATTGACTTAAAAGTATAAAGTATAAAGTCTTTTCCGAGATTCAAGGTAAGTTCCTCTCAGTTATAATCTTGTAAAATCAAAGATATAAGATACAAGGATGGAACAGACATAGGGTAGAAATTCAATTTCAAAAAGGAGAAATAGGCTAAAAGAAAAACCAAGTAACAGACCCCAAGCAAATCCAAATCCCAGCAGAGCACACATGAAATCTTAAATCTCCAGAATAATCTCATTTAACTCCATGTTCTGCATCCCAAGCACCATGATGGAAGAGGTGGGCAACCTAGGCCTTGGACACTCACAGTTCCATGTGGCTGCACTCATGGCTTGGAGTCCAACACCTGCTTATAGTGCAGGCTGAGGTTGGACACGGCTGGTGGCTTTGCAGTTCTGGTGGCCAGCAGCATCCCCATAACTGAGGGGCTCCACTAGGCACTGCCTTGGTAGGGACTCTGCAGCAGCTCCCACCCCATGTTTCTGCTCCCTGTAGTGTCTCCCTCACTATAAGAATCTCAGCCTGGGGTCTTCAGGCTTTTCTCCACATTGAAATTGCATTAGAGAAGGCCCATCTTTAGAGTTCCTGCATTTTCTGGACCTGCAGAATTAACAGCACATGGATGCCAGCGCTTACTGCTTGCACCTCTGGAGTGGTAGTTGTGCTGTGGGGAGCAGCCTCCTGAGGTGGTAGGGGGTAGAAATATCCTGGGGGGCCCTCTTCCCCCAAATCACTTTGTTCTTCTAGGCCTCTGGGTTTATGATGGAGTATCCTGGAAAGCCTTTTAAATGCTTTTGGGGTCTTTCCCCCATTGTTTTAACTATTAGCACTTGGCTCCCTTTTACCTGTGCTACTTTCACAGAAAGTAGTACCTTTGGATTCCTTTCCCAGAAATGCTTTTTTGTTCTTTGCCACATAGCCGGGCTGAGAATTTTCCAAATCCTTATGCTTCACTTCCTTTTAATCATAAATTCCACCTTCAGGTTGTGCTTTTCTCCCCAATCTTGCTGATTACAGTTAAGAGTAATCATGCAGGCTGGGCACTATGGCTCACGCTTGTAATCCTAGTACCCTGGAAGACTAAGGCCAGTGGATGGCTTGAGCTCAGGAAACCAGCCTAAGCAAGAGTGAGATCCTGCTTCTACTAAAAATAGAAAAAAAAATTACTGGGTAACTGTAGTCCCAGCTACTCAGGAGGCTGAGGCAGGAGGATCGCTTGACCCCAGGAGTGTGAAGTTGCTGTGAGCTGGGCTGATGCCATGAGACTCTAGTCTGGGCAATAGAGTGAGACTGTCACAAAAAACAACAACAACAACAAAAATAAGTAATCTAATAGCTTTCTAAATTTTTTGCTCTTAGAAATTTCCTCTGTCAAATATTCACCACTCTTAAATTCTGCCTTCCACAAAGTCCTAGGGCATGATCACAGTGCAGCTAAGTTTTTTGCTCTGATGTAAGAAGCATGGCCTCTTTTTTCCATTCTTGATTTCCATCTAAGACCTCATCAGAATGGCTTTTACTATCTACATTTCCATGAGCATTTGATCATAACTATTTCATCAGTTTCTGAGAAGTTCCAAACTTTCCCTCATCTTTTTTGTCTTCTTGAGCTTTCACCAGAATCACTCTTAATGCTGTGTCATTGAAACACAGTCTTTTTGGACTCTGCTCTTCCAAATGCTACCAGGCACTACCAATTACCAAATTCCAATGTTGATTGGTACTTCCACATTTTCAAGTATCTCTGCATTAGCACCCTACGTCTTGGGACTAATTTTCATCTCAGTCCATTTTGTGTTGCTATAACAGAATGCTTAAGGCTGAGTACTTTATGAAGAAAAGTGGTTTATTTCACTCATGATTCTGGTGGCGCAAAAGCCTAAGATATGGCAGCTGAATCTGGTCAGAAGCTTATGCTCTTCAAATCATGGTGGAACATGGAAAAGGAAAAGCCATGTGCAAAATTGAAACATGGTGAGAGGAGAAACAAGAGAGAGAAGCTTAGGTTCCAGACTCCTTAACAACCCACTCTCACAGGAGCTGATGACAGTGAGAATTCACTCCCAGGAGAGGACATTAATCTTACCCTTGGGACCCAAAGGCCTCCCACTAGTCCCACTTCCCAAAATGACTACAGTGGGGATCAAATTGCAACATTAATTTTGGTTGGGACAAACCACATATAAACCACAGCAGTGTTAATATGGAATAGAAAGAAACTACAATTTGTTTCTCTTTTTGATGCAATTCACATCAATATGCCATAATGTAATATAATATAGATCAATTAATCTCAAGTTGTGTTAAACTCTAGTCATCAAAATGGCTCATCTATGAGGAACACTGAATGGTTCAGATGATTATTTGTAAACTACTGTAATATTAGGGCATTCTAGTTTTATCTGTTTATTTTGGTTATTATTTTAAAAACCTACCTGCATAGAATCAAGTTTGTTAGAGTTATAAAAATAAGAATATTACTTTATGCTAAGTAAACCATAGTGATAATTTTTGAAATGTTGACTACTCTATGGTAAAACATAATGACTTGGGAGAATAGACTTAGAGAATAAAATGTCATAAAATATTATGTCAGAATACCATTCCTGAAAAGATAAATAAAATGCAAATAAAAATAATAAAAATATCTCTCCAAAGGTTAACACTCATCACTGAAATCATCTTCATTGAAAGAGATGAAGAATACATCAAGATAAATGTGCAACACAAATAGCAGGAAGCTGGGCAATTAGACTTTTCTTAAAACCATTTATTTTCCTCTAAATTTCATTTTGATGTCAATTGCTAAAAATTATACCATTATGTCATTTTTTTGTTACTTTCTTTTTTCTTTTCATTTTTCCTACTTCTGTGATTTAGTAAGCATTGAATTTTTCTTGTCATGCTTAAAGAAACATGACCCCTGAAGCCCCCGAGGCTGACGGCTCCCTCCAGCTTCCCTGCCCCCCAGTTCCTGCACCCAAGCTGCCCTCCGGTTCCCTGCCCAGCTCCTGCAGCACAAGACCAGGAGTCAGCAGCTCTACCCTCCAGTTCCTCACCTAGCTCCTGTGACCCTTGAGCCCATGGCAGTACCCTCCAGCTCTCCACCAGCTCCTGCAACCTCACCATAGCAGTACCCCAGACCATTGGCACCACTCCTGACAATAGCAGCCCTGCCCCTGACAGTGGTGACAACTCCACAGTCCCTCCCACTGGGGTCAAATTGAGCTGCCAGTGTACCCTGCTGCTTAGATGCTGAAGACCTTTTGAACTCTTCCACCTGATCAGTGTTTGTGTTGACTGGGACAATTGATTTGGAACTCTTGACCTTGGCTGATCACCCAGGGACCCACCAATGTTGGACCCCGGTTGTGTTGTTGTGGGAGTGTGGGATTCTCCCCTTCCAGTTGTCCTCTATGGGGGGTGGGGTGTCTTAGTTGCTTACATATCTCCACAGCTGAGATTTCAACCCAAAGCCACTGATTCATTAGAATTGGACAGAGACTAGCTGAATACTGGTTAGCACCATTTAGCCCCACCACACCAAGCAGGTGCCCAGAGTTTCAAGCAGTAGTTCTGAATGGGACCTTTGTAAAGCTCTAAGAGAAAAGCCCAAATCACCAGTCCCAGTTCTATGGTAAAGGGCTGGGTAATTACAACTCCAAGAGCCCTCAATTCAGTTTCACCTTGCCAGCTTCTCTAGCCATGGGGCAGAATCAGTGGAAAAACTCTGGCAACATGAATAATCAGAACAGTTCAACTCCCCTAAGGAATGACAAAGGAGACACAACAGAAGATCCCATTCATAAACAAATGGCTGAGATGTCAGAAATTGGATTGCAAAAAAGATGAACAGAATGAAGGTAAAGATGGAATTAGAAATTCAAGGAGCATTTTAAAAATTGTCTCAAGAATTCAATGAATTCAAAGACAAAATCACCAAAGATTTTGACACATTGAGGCAAGGACTTGCAGCCCTCACAGACCTGAGAAATATAGTAGAATCCCTCAGTAACAGAATGGAGCAGGCAGAAGAAAGGATATCTGACATTGAAGGCAAAGCTTTTGAATGCTACCAAACACTCAAAGAGGAAGAGAAGTGGAGAGCAAAAAGGGATCATTCCCTGAGAGTATTGTGGGACCACTCCAAAAGAGCAAACATTCACCCCATAGTAATCTCCAAAGGAGAAGAGGATGGTCCAAAGGCACAGATACTCTCTCCAATTGAAACTTCCCAAGCATGGCAAGAGATACTGAAATTCAGATATCAGACAGTTCAGAACCCCAGCATGACTCAACACAAATAAAGTATCTTCCAGACACATTGTAATTAGCTTTGTGAAAGTTAATATGAAGGAGAAAATAAAATCCTGCAAGCAGCCAGACATAAGAAAATAATAACCCACAAAGGGAAAAATCTTAAAATGACTGCAGATCTCTCTGCTGAAATTTTTCAAGCCAGAAGAAGATGGTCATCAACCTTCAATCTCCCAAAACAAAATAACTTTCAGCCCAGGATCCTGTATCCCGCTAAATTGAGTCTCATTTATAATGGAGAAGTTAAATACTTTAATGACATACACACGTTGAAGAAATTTGCCATAACCAAGCCAGCTCTTCAGGATATCCTCAGACCCATCCTCCATAATGACCAGCACAATGCTCTACCAAAAAAAGTAACCTCACTCTGAAATTTCTGACCAAAACCCAATTTACATAGTGGTGAAGATTCAAAATGTCCACTGGTCTGTTGAAAAACTTGACACCCCAAATACTATCAGGATTATCAGTAGTCTCAATTCATGTGAAATCTTAAACTGTCCTCCTAAGAGGCAGAGGTTGGCTGATTGGATATAAAAACTCAGGCCAGATATTTACTACATAGAAGAATCTCATCTTACCTTAAAGGATAAATATAGACTCAGGGTGAAGGGATGGGCATCTGTAATCCAGACAAATGGAAATGAGAAAAAAGCAGGGGTGGCAATTTTATTTGCAGATACACTAAGCTTTAAACCAATAAAAGTAAGGAAAGACAAGGATGGTCACTTCATATTTGTTAAAGGAAACACTCAACATGATGAGATGTCAATTATTAACATTTATGCAACCAACCAGAATGCTCCTCAATATGTAAGGGAGACCCTAATAGACAAAAGCAATTTACTATCTTCCAGCACCATAATAGTTGGAGGTTTTTAACAAAATTTTACAAAGCAAAAAAAAAAATAAAATAAAAATAAAGTTTATAGGATAAGGATATAAAGAAAGAAAACATTTTGTGTTTGTGTTTTAAGCTGTCATTATGAGAGTCAAAAAGTAAAATAACTTAAAGTTTATACAAGACAAATATTACAATACTCTGAAGTTAATTTATTTTTGAAGAACAGAAAATATTTTCTATAAAATCTGTGTAGCCAATGTTTATAAAGTTAACAGTAGTGCACTACAACATCTTAAGCCTTCATATTCACTCACCTCTCTCTCATGGACTTACCCAGAACAACTTCTAGTCCTGCAAGCTCCATTCATGGTAAATATCCTATGCAGTGGTAGCATTTTTTATCTCTCATAAAAAATATTTTTGCCATATTTTTACCATGTTTTTCTATGTTTACAAATGTTTATATACAATTGTGTTACAATTCCTAGTAATATTTCATACTATAACATGCTAAGCAGATTTATAGCCATGACAGTAATAGGCTATATTATTTATCTTAGGTGTGCAGGATACTACACTATCCAGGTTTGTATAAGATAATCTATCATGTTTGTTCAAGGCTAAAATTGCCAATGGACACATTTCTTAGAACGTATTTCCCATTAAGTGACATGTGACTGTATTAGCAATGTGTCATTTTAGATATACTAGATTAATTTAGATACACTTAGATTTAACTCAGGAAATATTTATTTTTGATCTTTTTACATAAAAAATATCTAACTTTAGAAAGAAATGTTTCCTGTCCATAACTTTTAAGAAAGCTTTTTGTTTTAATTCTTATTAATATATTTCAGAGGCTTTCCCTCACCCTCTTTTCTACCAAAGTGGGACAAATTTCTAAAAAGAATATAATGTAATTTGGCACTCTCAGATACAAGGGAACCACGACTTTCATATCCACTTCCATTCGATTTTGTGATGGCCTAGACTTTTTGAAAAGAGATATCTATAATTTATATTTTATCAGGAATAAAATAGATCCCTTCAGAAATTTTTGAATTGTCTGTTATTAGTAAATTCAATATCTTCTACTCTGTCCTTGACATGAAATATTCCTGTCCTGTGAGTTCACATTTGTATTTCAGGTCCTTCTACTTCGTCATTCAATCCACATTGCAGCTACATTAAACAAAAAAAAAAGGCAATTGAGTGCTTTTGAAAAGGAAATTATCCCAGAGGATATTTTAGGAAATAAAATATTCAAGGCCTTTTCATTTGCCAGAAGGAAGGGGAAGAGAGCACTATAAATGAAAATCATAAATATGAGAAACTACCGCGGTTATGTCGTAAGACAAAAACTTGAATTTGTATACATAGCACTTTATGTTTGACTTCTGTAGTTATAAGAGGTGTTCAATGTGATTTGTATTTATCTTGTGTTATTGGTATATATTTATTACAATTTTAATACTGTTTTTTTCTTTCTTAAAATGTGTATACATTTTATGCACACTCTATATATGGTAAATAAACGAAATTTCATAAGTCATTAACAAACTACTAGTTCCTTTATAGATTACTGCTGTGAGTATTCCTTACACGAGTAGTTCTGATATTTGGTGTGATTATGAGAGTGATAAAATAAGTATTTAACATACTGAGTCAAAGATTCTAATTCTGAAAGTCCTGGGCTCTGGTTTAGGAATTTGTTATTCTGGTGCCTGTATCGGTAGACTATGCTAATGAAAAAGGAGACTGCCATAATCTCTTTCATTTCTAATAGTGCTTTATTTCCCTCCTTTTTTATTTTCTTTGAAAAGTCTATACATGCCCAAAATAAATAGTGTTGGTTTTTTTAATTTTTTCATCTCTAATTTGTGTTTAGCTGTTTAGCATCACTGTGAGATAATTCAACCCATGGTAATTCCTTATAAAGTGAAGTTTATCAAAATGAGTTACCTATGATGAGCTTCTTCTGTCCCTTATATTTTTCAATAATTTATTTTTTTTATTAATACCAAATCACAAAAAAGGAGAGAAACTATTATTTAGTTTTCTCCTTGTTTTAATTCAAGTTATCTCTAGTCATAATTATCCCATCTACACCAACTTTAGCCAATTTTCATATCTTGGGTTATTTTAGTTTATTGGCTGTCAGATATTTGTCAATTTCTTAGACATTTAGTATACTATAAATTACAGAGCACTGCTGGATCAAAGCTGCTTGAAGTGGAAACTTACATCTGTGGTATAGTTTGAGGCATGCCTAGTGGTGTCTTGAATAACAATAAACAATAACAATATAATAATAACAATAATAAACATCTCTGGAGAATGAAGCTTTACTTTTTAATCTTTCACTCATTCAGATTAAGGATTATTTTCATCAGACATCATCTTCCTCTAATTCTGGAGGATTTTAAAAAATCTTTGAGGATTCTGGATATGTGACTTTGAAAAAGTCATTTATGCCTAACAAATAGCAAATATAGATTATAGACAAGAGTTTCATGAGGATCAGACAAAATATAGTCATCTAGGTAAAATTTGCTTTCCTAAAATGATAAATGATTTTTCAAGTGTGAACTACTGAACTACCTGCTATATAATGTCTTAGTGTACCTGAGAAACTTAGTGAAGAAGGAGAAAACATTATTACGGAAAAGTCATGAGTTAAAAACTGGGGCAAAGGGAGGCAGAATTTTTTTAAAATGGTGGAAGAAAGTCAGCAAAGTGGCTTGGCACCTGTGGCTCGAGTGGCTACGGCGCCAGCCACATACACCTAAGGTGGCAGGTTCAAATCCAGCCCAGCCTGCTAAACAATAATGACGTCTGCAACCAAAAAATAGCCAGGTGTTGTGGCGGGTGCCTGTGGTCCCAGCTAGTTGGGAGGCTGAGGCAAGAGAATTGCTTGAGTCCAGGAGTTGGAGGTTGCTGTGAGCTATGATGCCACAGTACTCTACCGAGGGGGACAGCTTGAAACTCTGTCTCAAATAAATAAATAAATAAATAAAGTCAGCAAAGTAAAAATTTCACCTAATTCCCAATTTTATCAAGGTTTATCTTTGTATAGAGACTCTTGGTCGGAGATTGACCAGTGGAATTTGGCATTCTCAATCCTTCCCACTCAATAACTGTAATGAGGGTCTAATGAAAGTGCACCTAGAAAGCACCATCAACATTAAGTACATTTTAACTAATAATAGTGAAGATGATGAGGATAAGATTTAGAGAGCCTGATCCATAGAGCTACACGAAAATGGCCACTATTTGTTCATTCAGACACGATGTCATTTGCTGGGAACAACAGCTCAGGTTGGGTGACAGCCAAAAATTCTGACACTTCTGTAATTAGAGTAAAATCTCATAAATCTGAGGTTCTAACGTATTTGTTTACATTCAAACAGCTAATCCAATGCATAGCTCTTATAGGTGGAAAAAATTAGAACATTTTAATAAAAATCTAATAATCCTGAGATGTTTGTTCTTGATCTTTAAACAAGATCACAAGATAGTGGAGCTATCATATTATTCATTCACTCCCAAAGGTGTCTGGATGGCTATTTGGCTTCTTTATTTGGCTTCCTCTCAAGCCCTTGGAAAATATAAGACATTAGGCAGTATTACATTTCAGACCTCTTCATGCTTTCACAAGAATGTTATCAACAATCTAGTACAATAGGGATTTTTAAAATTAAAATTAAATCCATGTCAGAAAAGGAAGGACAACATGAGAAAGATCACTGCAGAAAATGGCTGTCTCTTGAGGATAACAATCTTAAATGGCAATGACAGATAAATGTGAACATAAAATGACTATAATGGAACTAAATTATTAAAGTGAATTTATTTCTGCTAAGGAAAAGCACTTGCATTGCATTAAAATAACATTGACCCTTCCCCCCCCAAAAAAAAATCAGACCCACTATACTTAGGAACTGATACTTTTTCTTGAGGTTTACTATTTTCATAAATTTTTATTAATGATTCTGCAGGTGAATTCTTTCATTAATTAAAAAGTGTATGCATTATAACAAAGTATATATAATTGTAGGTAGAGGGGTAGGGAAGTACTTTTTGAAATCTCAATTTTTCCTTTAATAAAAATATTTTTTGTTCTTTGAGGTGTTCCATACTACTTTCCACAGAGGACGTACTAAAAGTAGACTTAGCATTTGATGGAGAAATCCCACTACTGGGTATTTAACCAAAGGAGACAAAAGACATTCTATCACAAGAATACCTGGAGTGGAACGTTCATAGCAGCACAATTCACTAATGCAAAAATGTCGAAGTAATCCAAGTGCCCACCAATATATCAGTGGATTAATAAAATGTAGTATATTCTTACCATGGAGAACTACTACCATTAAAAAAGGTGACCTAGTATCTTTGGTAAAAACCTAGAGGGATCTGGAGAACACTCTTCTAAGTAAAGTATTACAAGAATGGAAAAACAATCATATGTACTGAATACCAAATTGGAACTAATTGATCAACACCTACATGCCCATGTGGAAATAAAAACTCACTGAAATTTAAGCAGGTAGGGGGAGGGAAGCAGATGGGTAAATTTACACCTAATGGGTACAATGCCTGGTTTTATCTTTGACTTAAAGTGTACCAAAGAAACCTAACTAAACCTTGTGTACCCCCATAATATTCTGAATATTTTAAAAAGAGTAAACATTTAAAAGAATTGTTCATTTTCAAAACTATGCATTAAAAATTCACTATTTATAGTCCGTAAAAGAAGTATTTCTGTAAATATGCATTTACCTAAATTATTTAGATGCATTATTTACCTAAAAATTTGAAATAGTCATTATCGATGATAACAAATGTGTGTGGAATAAGGTATTAAAAGAAAAGTTTCTATTTCTTTATACATGAAATGATTTTCCCACCATATCTTCAGTTATTGTAAGACTTTTATGCCTAAATGTGTCCTCCATGAAAATTTTGGTGCCACTTATAAAATTTATAAAACAAAAGTTTCAAGACCCTATCCCAGGGTCAGAAACTAATGAATAAAAAGAGTTAGCAGTGGTTACTGAGAATTTGTATTTAAAATAGAATCTCCAGGTAATTGTCATTAGATAGCCAAGGTTGGCAACCCCAGTCTGTGTGATTCATGATAGGATTAGGATTAATTAGTGTAGTCTGTGCACTATTAGTTCCCTGGGAACAAAAACAGAAATATAATGAATTTCCATCCTTTTTGTCGTATATAATGCCTGTCACACAATAGTTAATCAAATATTTGTTAAGTGAATTAATAAAGATACTGGGAGAATTGAGAAGGGACACAAAGAAAGGGGCTTCAAGGAGGAAAGCCTGGCTTGCTAAATCAGGAAATCTGGAGGGCCATTAAGAATGTAGGTATGAAGTAACCTAGGTAACCAATGACTAATAAAAAGAAACCACTGATGACAAACAGGAAAGGACACTATTGCCTGGAGGCCCAGAGAGGCCAGTGAAAGACTTGCAACCAATATCAAAGGAAGAGAGTATTTAGACCCCTGAAGGGCCCTTGCTCTCCACCTCTCTCAAGTTTTCTCCTTCAGGAAAGGGACCCACTTCCCACTTTCTTTTCAAGTGCTCTGAATTTCTTCCTAAGGAAAATTTCTCTTTGTTACTCTGAAACTTGTGGAGGTTACTTTTGCTTTCTATCTATACTGCCTGTGCCACTCCATTTTTATTTCTAGTTTCCACTCACTTATGTGTTCAATAATCACCATGCCTCTTTTGAACTTTTTAGCTAAGGCAAATAATTAAATCAGAACAACTGTGTTCAAGGAACTGGGAACCTTGACCACCAACATCTTTTCTGGTGCCAAAACTTGGGAAGAAAAGCCTCAATATTTTTCCTCGTGCAGAAAATTGGGTCCCAGGTAAGATGGCAGAGCACCTGTGTTTGCTGAGT
>CAUYQV010039952.1:0-37063 GCA_963574575.1 Galagoides demidoff | reverse complement strand
GCTGGCACCTGTAGTCCCAGCTACCCAGGAGGCTGAGGCAAGAGGATCACTTGAGCCCAAGATTTGGAGGTTGCTGCAAGCTATGATGCTATAGCACTCTACCGAGGGCAACAAAGTAAGACTCTCTCTCTCTCTCTCTCTCTCTCTCTCTATATATATATATATATAAATAGGCTTGGCGCCCATAGCTCAGTGGTTAGTGCCAGCCACATATATTGGGGCTCATGGGTTCAAACCCGGCTTGGGCCAGGTAAATAACAATGATAACTGCAACAACAAAAAAAATAACCTTGCATTGTGGCAGGTGTCTGTAGTCCCAGCTACTTGGGAGGCTGAAGCAAGAGAATCAATCGCTTAAGCCCAAGAGCTTGAGGTTGCTGTGAGCTGTGATGCCACAGCACTCTACCAAGGGTGACACAGTGAGACTGTGCCCAAAAAAAAAAAAAAATTTCTTATGGGAGCTGTGTCTGGATGCCTTGAGTGGGAAGAAACCTTACTTTTTATTGTTCAACTTGGGATTTTGCCAGTTCAAAAGGAAATAAATGAAATAAAAGTTGAAAATCCAGGTTTGGCACCTGTGGCTCAAGTGGCTAAGGCGCCAGCCATGTATACCCAAAGTAGTGGGTTCAAACCCAGCCTGGGCCCGCCAAATGACAATGACCGCTGCAACCAAAAAATAGCCAGGCGTTGTGGTGGGCCCCTGGGGTCCCAGCTACTTGGGAGGCTGAGGCAGAAGAATCACTTGAGGCTAGGAGTTGGAGGTTGCTGTGAGCTGTGATGGCACAGCACTCTACCCAGGGGGACAGCTGGAGGCTCCTGTCTCAAAACAAACAAACAAAAAAAAAAAGTTGAAAATCCATACCAATGTCTTACAAGATAGCAGGTCAGTCTAGGGAAGAAGAAGAAAGCCTTAAGAGACTCACTTTTGGTATTTCTTAGCAGCTTTAATTAAGGAAAGTGGTGATGGCAATTTGCCTAACACTTATAGGACTATAAGTACTTTTATGGACTGGGCCTTGTTGTAAGCACTTTATTATTATTTAATTCAGTCCTCACAGCAATTGCATGAACTAGGTGCTCTACAGATGGGGCACAGAGAGATTGTGGGCAACTTTCCCCGTGGCACACAGATAGAGAGTGGCAGAGATAGGATGTGAGCCCAGCAGTGTGGCTCCAGAGTTCATGCTCTTTATGGATACCACGTTGCATCTCACAAAGGTGAAAATTGTGGCTTTGATCATCTTCAGCATAATCAACAAAGATAGTCATATTCTGAAATTAATTCAGATTCCCACTGCACCTCACCTTGTTTTCTTTTTTCTGGGCCTTCCATAATGGAGGCTCTTTATTCCCATTTTAAGGTGATTGTGAGTAAATACAGAATTCAGTTGGCACCTGTCATTTGGACCATTTGGGTTGCTAGAATAAAATGCTTTAAACAGGGTGCTTTATAAACAGTAGATATTTATTGCTCCCAGTTAAGGAAGGATTCTGGGAAGTCTCAGATGAAGGTGTCAGCAGACGTGGAGGCTGGTGACAGCTGGCCCTCTCCTGCAAAGCTGGCACTTCACTGCTACCTCCTCACATGGCAGAAGAGACAAGGCAGTTCCCTTTATGGGGACAAGGTCCTTAGTCACTTCTCCAAAGGCTCCACCTCTTAGTACCACACCACAGTGGGGATTAGATTTCAACAGGAATTTGGGGGAACACAAACACTCAGACCATAGCAGAGCCTGTACCATGACAGTCTAAGCTCCAAGTCCTGTGTTTTGTTTTATTTTGTTTTTTTTGAGTCTCAAGCTGTCGCCCTGGGTAGACTGCCGTGGTGCCATAGCTCACAATAACCTCCAACTCTTGGGCTCAAGTCAACCTCTTGCCTCAGTTTTTCTAGTAGAGACAGGATCTCACTTTTGCTCAGGCTGGTCTTGAACTCCTGAGCTCAAGGAATCCATCCGCCTTGGCCTCCCAGAGTGCTAGGATTATAGGCCTGAGTCACTGAGCCCGGCCCAAGTCTTGAGTTGATGGCTCCACCAAAGTGCACAGGGAGGAAGAGGAAGAAGCAGGCTTACCAAGATGGTTTGACAAGGGAGAGAAAGACAACATATTCAAAGAAAACAGGAGGAACTCAGTCTTTGTTTTGTTAAATTAGGTCAGGTAGACCAGGCACAGTGGCTAGCACTCTGGGAGGCCAAGGCAGATGGATTGCCTGAGCTCAGGAGTTCGAGACCAGCCTGAGTAAGACTGAGACCCCCCGTCTCTAAAAATAGCTGGGCAATGTGCCAGATGCCTATAGTCCCAGCTACTTGGGAGGCTAAGGCAAGAAAACTCTTGAGCCCAAGAGTTAGAAGTTGCTGTGAGCTATGACACCACACCAGGGCACTCTACCAAGGGCAACAAAGTGAGACTCTGTCTCAAAAATAATAAATTAAATAAATAAGTACATAAATAAATAAGGTCAAATGGAATTTCCAAATCAAGTCATCAATAAGTGCTCAATAAAAACAGAGTATTTACATGTGTAAGATGCTATTTTAACATCCATAAATGTACGAAAAATAATAATAGATTTTTACCATAAACAGTTCAGAGTCTGGTCTTATAACTTGACTCCCAGAATAGCCCAGATACTTATCTGCTCCTAGCACCAAAGAGGCCCTTATGTGTAACAGTAGCTAATTCAATTGTCTACTATTTTACCCATGGAGATAGTCTCTCTAATTTTCTGGAAAGTTCTGGGGGGAAGCCATTGCATTTGTTGTGGGTAAAATGTCTAAAAATGCCCCCCAAGATGTTGTAACTTAATCTCTGGAATCTGTGAGTATGGTGAGACTCCACTGTATATATTATATGATGTTATATGGCACAGTTAACCACAAGAAAGAGCTGATCTGGATGGACCTGATCTAATTACATGAGCCCTTACAAGCAGTGAGCTTTCTCTGGCTGAAAGCAGAACTCAGAGATATTTGAAGGGTGAGAAGAACTCGAGGTACAGTTGCTGGGTTAAGGATAGAGGGGACATGGCTCGACGCCTGTGGCTCAATTGGCTAAGGCGCCAGCCACGTACACCTAAGGTGGCAGGTTCGAATCCCCAGCCTGGGCCCGCCAAACAACAATGATGGCTGCAACCAAAAAATGGCCGGGCGTTGTGGCGGGCGCCTGTGGTCCCAGCTACTTGGGAGGTGGAGGTAGGAGACTTGCTTGAGCCCAGGAGTTGGAGGTTGCTATGAGCTGTGATGCCATAGCACTCTACCCAGGGGGATAGCTTGAGGCTCTGTCTCAAGAAAAAAAAAATGTGCAAAATCAATCCATAGAGATGTAGACAAAAAGTATAAGATTTTTTATTTTATTTTTTTAGAGGCAGTCTTGCCTTGTTGCTTGGGCTGGAGCACAGTGGTGTGATCATAGCTTGCCGCAGCCTTAAACACCTGAGCTTAAGTGATCGTACTGCCTCAGTCTCCTGAGTAGCTAGGCCTACAAGCCCATATCACCATGCCCAGTTTATTTATTTATTTATATATTTATCTATTTATTATTTTTCTTTGAGACAGGGTCTTGCTCTGTGGCCTGGCATCTTTCACTGCAATCTCAAATTCCTGGGCTGAAGCAATTCTCTTGCATCAGCCTCCCTAGAAGCTGGGACAACAGGTGTATGCTACCATACGTGGCTAATTTTTCTATTTTTTGTAAAGAACCAAGGTCTTGCTCTGTTGCCCAGGCTGGTCTCGAATTCCTGGACTCAAGAGCTTTTCCTGCCTCTACTTGCAAAAGTGCTGGGATCACAGCCACCACACCAGCATACTAATGTGTTTAAAAATTCTTAATAGAGTATATATAAAATTTAAAAATAAATGTAACTATTGAGGGTAAAAGTTTTTGAGAAGTACAACCATTTTGGAAGAAAGTATGGAGAATCCTCAGAGAAGTCAAATTAGATCTCTCATTTGATCCTGCAATCCCATTACTGGGCATCTGCCCAGAGGAAAAAGTCCTTTTATCATAAGGACATTTGCATTAGACTGTTTATTGTAACTCAATTTATAATTGCCAAAATGTGGAAACAACCTGAATGCCCACCAATCCAGGAATGGATTAACAAGCTGTGGTATATGTATACCATGGGATACTATTTAGCCATTAAAAGAGATAGAGACTTTAAATTTTTTGCATTAACCTGGGTAAAGGTGGAACACATTCTTCTTAGTAACACATTCATATCATAAGAATGAAGAAGCAAGAATCCAATGTACTCAATTCTAATACAAAAGCAGTAGATGACTTAATACATGGAAGGGGGTAGGGAAATGAGCAAGTGGGGGAGAAGGGAGGAGGAAGGGGGATGGAGGGTCGTGGTGTGTGACACACCTCTTGGGGGTGAGACACAATTATAAGAGGAACTTTATCTAACAAATGCAATCAGTATAACCTAATTCTTTGTACCCATAATGAATCCCAAATAATTTTTTAAAAACTTTGAAAAAAAAGTTTTTGAGAAGGATTTATCATAAAGATAGTTGGGTGATCACCATTTTTTTTTTAGAGAGAGACTGAAAAATAGCCTGGCTATTCTCTTTTTTTTTTTCTGGCTCACCCAGGGCTAGAGTGCTGCAGTGCTAGCCTAGCTCACAGCAACCTCAAACTCTTGAGTTCAAGAGATACTCCTGGCTAATTGCGTCAACAGGATCCACTTTAGCAAGTTTGAGCAGAAATAAATTTATTATCAGCTGTTGGTTTTTTCAGCTGAGGTTCTTAAAACTCAGAATCATCTGGAAGGCTTGTCTTTTTAAGCCAACACTTCTGGGCTCTACCCCCAGAGTTTCTGATTCAGTTGATCTGATTTGGGGCCCAATGATTTGTATTTCAAACCAATTCCCAGATGCTGCTGATTCTGCTGGTCAGGAGACCAACAGAGTCACAGAATGATGGTAAGAGCTAGAGAAGGAGGCCGCAGCGTGGGGGTTCCAGGTACCATCTCAGAGCCACACTGAAAAACTGCTGTGGGTGGTATTTGTACTTTCACTTTGAACTCAAAATCCACACTGCTTCTGCTGCGGGCCGGAAAGCTGCCAACTCAGGAAGCTGCACCGATGCTGCGCATTACCCATGAGTTTGGTGAGGCAACAGAGAGAGTGCCTCTGCTACCCCTGTTGGAGAAGGTCCAAAGCACCTTCAAGGCTTCCAGGGGCAGTGTGGTGGCCACTTCCAGGGCTCAGGCTGAGTCACTCATCAGAGCTTCTGCCTGGGGTGAGCTGCTATTGCTGTTATAATCGGAAACCTGAGTGTAAGGGAGTTTAAAGAGATCTTCGGTATTCCAGCTTTTAGTGCATAGGAGATCTTGCTAACAGTGGCTCTCGACCTGTGGGTGGAGACCTACAGGAACTGTATTAAAGGGCCGTATCATTAGGAGGTTGAGTGGTTTTTGAATGAAGCAAGAACAGCATTTGCAACTAGGAAAAGTGGCTCACTCCAGTAATCCTAGCACTCTTAGAGGCTGAGGCAGGAGAATCCCTTGAGCTCAGGAGTTTGAGACCAGCCTGAGCAAGAGCAGGACCCCGCTGGGGTCCTAGTGGCAGATTGCCTGTAGTTTCAGCTATTTGAGAGGCTGAGGCAGGAAGATTGCTTGAACCCAGGAGTTTGAGGTTACTGTGAGCTATGATGATGCCTCTGTACCCTACCCAGGCAAGAAAGCAAGACTGTCACAAAAAAAAAAAAAAGGCAGCATTTGCCACAGACTGTACAGTGCCTGCGCTCTAGGACTTGGCACATGATAGATCCCTGATAAATGAGAGTTTCTTCTCCTTTCCCTTCCTCAGTGTGTTAGTCCCCCCAGAGTATGGTGCAGTGTTTTGGTTGAAGGTTCGCCCTGATGGTATAATAATCTCCCTGACACCTGACTGGGGCCTCCCTGCTTTTTTTTATCAATGAGGTGAGCTCCTGGAGCACACTGGTGATCCAGAGGAGCAGAACAGGAGTTTGTAGGGACCGGTCTGCCTGAGGCTATTTCCATCTAGAAGTTGGTCCCTCTGGCTCACCCAGATCTAGGTCACTGCATTTCCCCAGTCACCGCTGGCCTCCCCAATTCCTTCCCCCCTCAGCCTCATCCCCAGAGCCTGGAACTCAGGACTACCACCTCAGTCTGGGGAGGCTCTGAGACTGAATCCATTCCTAGAAGGAAACCTGAGATCCTACCACAAATGAGGTGGGAAAGGGGTTGGAGGGAGCCCTCTGGTCCGGGGGCTGGCAGATCTCACAGCTGTTCCAGTGCACCCTTTGGGTAATAGATGCAAATGTAGATGGTCCTGAGTTACGATTGTTCAATTTACATTGTTTGTCTGCACAATGGTGTGAAGGCCATAGCATTCGGTAGAAGAGTACATGGTGTTTTGAATTCTGATCTTTTCCTGGTGGGGGACAAGCCATGTGCAGTATCTGAAGATGCTGGGCAGTTGGCCCTACGATCACAGTGACATCTTCCTGAAGAGCACTCTTCTGTGGCACCATCAAGTGTCCACACCCCAGGGCCCCGACCAGTAATTCTCTGACCTCTTTAGGAGAGAAAGAAATTGACGACCCTGTGGCTGGAGCATCCCCATCATCCAGCAATTAATCTTATTTCGATGCTTCAAATGTTCTTCAGGCCCAGTGTGCTTTCAACTGAGTCACCTTTCACCTGCATCAGCTGATGGGGACACCATTCTGTTTTTCACTTTCAGTACAGTATGCAATAAATCATATAAGATATTCATTTTTATGATAAAATAGGCCTTGTGCTAGATGGTTTTGCCCAACCATAGGTTAATGGAAGTGTTCTGAGTAATTTAAGGTAGGCTAGGCTAAGCTGTGACATTCCAGAGGTTAGGTGCATTAAATGCATTTTCCATTTTCGATACAATGAGTCTGTTGAGATGTAAAGCCACGTAGGCTGAGGAGCCTCTGTAGTCTAGTTGGGTGTTCACCACCATGTTTTAGGCCAGTAGTTCTCAGCCTTCTTAATGCTGCAGTGTATTTTCAGGAGTTTTTAAGGTTTGCTTCATCCTCCGGACGTGAGCCTAGAGGTGCATGTTGGGGATAACAAGCAGATATGATCAGAGCTCAGGAAATGCTTCCTCTCAGTGGCGATAGTCTCAGCTTTTGAGGCTGCGGCTGCAGTGTCAGGCACAGCTTTTGCAGACCATGACATAAGCAAATTGTTTTAAAATTTTGGCAGTGCTTCTAGTGGCAGAGCCAAGCTTGTAAACAGGCAGCATGCCACAGAGGGAGAAGCATCAGAATTGGAGATAGAAGGTCTTAGGTTTGGATCTTTTCTCTCTCTCTCTTTTTTTTTTTTTGAGACAGAGTCTTACTTTTGTTGCCCTCGGTAGAGTGTCATGTTCACAGCCACCTCAAACTCTTGAGCTCAAGTAATTATCTTGCCTTAGCCTCCTAAGTAGCTGGACTATAGGTGCCTGCCACAGTGCCTGGCTATTTTCGAGATGGGGAGATGGGATCTCACTCTAGCTCAGACTGGTCTCGGACGCCTGAGCTCAAGCAATCCACTGGCCTCGGCCTCCCAGAGTGGGAGGATTCTAGAAGTGAGTCACTGCACCCAGTCTCTCTTGACTGGTTGTCTAACTGTTGCCTCAGTTGTGTCATCTGTAAAAAGAGAAAACTGGTCAGGCATGGTGGCTCACACCTGGAATCCTAGCACTCTGTGAGCTGGAGGAGGAGGGTGAACTTCTTGAGCTCAGAAGTTCTAGACTAGCCTGAGCAAGAGCAAGATCCTGTCTCTACAAAAAATAGAAGAAATTATCCACGTGTTGTGGTAGCACCTGTAGTCCCAGCTGCTCAAGAGGCTGAGGCAAGAGGATCACTTGAGGCCAGGAGTTTGAGGTTGCAGTGTGCTGTGATGATGCCACTGCA
The DNA here is from genome assembly GCA_963574575.1 of Galagoides demidoff. Taxonomy (NCBI): domain Eukaryota; kingdom Metazoa; phylum Chordata; class Mammalia; order Primates; family Galagidae; genus Galagoides; species Galagoides demidoff. Next base: position 29,164 of record CAUYQV010039952.1, on the reverse strand, counting down.
CTCTAGCTGGACTCTGTCTCAAAAAAAAAAAAAAAAAAAAGAAAGAAAGAAAAAAGAGGGAGACAGAGAAAACTAACATCTGCTATGGAAACTTGTGCTAATTTAATATAAAGTGATGCATATTATCAAATGGCAGCGATTGTTAAGATTTATGATGGAAAGCACTGAAAATGTCACAGTTCTCATCGTTTCTTTGCATGTGCCCATAAATAGCCTGTGCTCATTTCGGGATCTGTGTGGTCTTAATGGGTTAGAGATTATACTTGTAAACTTTATTTGCCATCTTGAATCCTTTTGAAATGGGGCAGGGGTTTAAAAGTATTTGTTATATATTTATTAAGTGAGCACTTTCTGTGTTAGGAGCTGGGGATACAGAAGTGAGACCATCTGCCTTCCAGGATGTCTCGGTGAGATGAGGCAGACATACACACATCTCCGCAGACGGCCGTGAGGGTGTGCAGTCATCTGTGTGACGTGGGGCTGAGAGCCCAGAAGAGGGGCAGCTAAGCCTGGTTGTGAAGGTCTTTGAAGGTGGTGAGTGGATTTCATGGCTGGTGAGAGGTACATCCAATAGGACTCGGTAATCGGCTGGATGTGGGAATGAAGCCAAGAGCCCAGACATAGGTCATTTCTGAGTTTCTGGCTCCTGTGACTGGGTGGATGGTCATCCTCTGGCCATGAGTTCTTGGGCTGCTACACCCTCTATGTGGTAGGATATTCTCCTTTCTAATAAAATTCTAGTAGGAACTGTGAGAGACTAGCAGGAAGTATGAGTATGAGCAGAAGAAAGGCAGACATCTTTGCCTTTTTTTTTCTCCTAATAGGAAGCCATTTGGGATCGTTTGTTTGCTGTGGGCTTACACAGCCCTCCAGAGAATGAGGTACATGAGTATAAGAGCTTGAGTGAGGGCTTGTGAGGTACATGAGTATAAGAGCTTGAGTGAGGGCTTGTACCCGGCTGTCGCCAGGAGAGTGCTCAATGCCATCTGGCACAGCCATCCTGCCAGGCACAAACCCATAGGTTATAAAATATTCAGTATTATGTGTGTGGGGGAGAAAATACAAAGAGGAGAAAGAAATGTGTTGTAAAGTTGTCTGATCAGCTATTGCTCCGCCCACTGGCTTATGGACCAGGAATCATTCTGGCCAGCGCATAAAAGAACACAAGTACAAAACAAAACATTCAAATTGTGTTTTTCTCAGATGTGGGTAAACTTGAAGGGAAGCCATTTTCTCAGTTTGAGAGGGAGTTTTTTTTCCAGTTAAGATGAATGCAGAGATTAATTACAAAGGACCTAGATAGACTAAAAATCTACCACGGTTTATTTTAAAAGGTAAGGGAATTCACATTGGAAGAAGTGGGCTCTAACTGAGGCTGAGGCAGATGATTCACGTGTCTTTTGTTATTACTGAGCACTGAGATTCCGAGCTGTAGGGCCGATAGGCTTACCGTTGTTGCACCAAAGACTGAAAGCTCAAAGAAGCCCCAGTTACCAGGTGTAACAATTATGCTACAAATGTACCAGCATACAGTGGATTGCTGGCATGTAGTTCTTTTCTGCAAACATACCTTTCTGGTATAATGTCCTCTTCCCGAAAGCAAACAACTTCTAATATTGGATTCCCGAGTGTATCATTAAGCCTCTCCAAACACAAATTCATCTACTATGCTTTAAAAGTAATGGCCCACACAGCTGTTTATCTGTATGACTATTTATTTGTACCTTTGCCTGGATTTATCTACAGGCACATGGGAGATCTCAGAAGCATTAATGAAGTAACTATCCCTGAATACTCACAGTCAGGACCAAGCCTTCAAATTGACACAGCAGCAGCACATACTGGGCAGGGAAAGATTTTAGGTAGACTCTCAACCGCGTGTCTGGTTAACTTGCAACCACACAGAGTGGCTGGGGCAAAGGTGTGTCTCAACTGCTTTGTGGTGTACTTGGAACTCCACAGCTGGATGATTAAAAGTTGTTTGCCCATTCGGCTCAAAACAAGAGGTGTAAAGGAAGTTCAACAACAGCTAAAAAATGACTTGTCATTTGTGTAACTGGCTCAGTGCACTTACAATCTTTCAAAGCCAAGTGCAAAGCCTCCTGAGCCTCCTTCATCCAACCACAATACCCGTGTTTATCTATTTATCATGCCCCTTGTCCCCACGGAAGCTGAACGAAAGTAAACTTTTTCTTCCAAAGTTTTTCCTTGGACTGAAAGAACCACCATTTGATCTTTTCCAAATGTTTGCAACCACTGTCTGTTTCACATGGCTGGTCCGTGGCATTTGTAATTGCAGAAGTATAACCTGGCGGTTATATCACGTGGCCAGAGAAACTGCCAGGGCACCAGTGTGCTTCCTGCCAGACAACCTTTTGCAGCTGAAGCCACAAGTGCCCTCTCTGTGGTCACTGTCTCTACAAGAACAATCCTCTGAGATTCCCAGGGCAAAAAAAAAAGATATATATTGACAACATTGAGTCAAAACTTAGAACCCTGAGCCCTGGCTATGTACCATATCATTTTCCTGCTAATGGAAAATGTGGCTAAAGGTGTTAATTGGCGAGGGTTTTTGTTTGTTTGTTTCTGTTTTTATAAAAAGAACTGTTTTTAAGTATGAGACATTTCCTACCTTTTGCATGAGCTCAGAGTGCATTTTCTACTAAAACACAAAGGTCTCCAGTTTATCCCTTGGGACTAGAGGTGCAGCTTCACAGCAGAGGAGATTCAGGACTCATATGGCTTTTGTGGTTGGGGATATGGCTAGGGTGACCAGATTTCAACATTGGTAAAGTGGGACAACATGGCCGGGGCGGTGGGAATGGGGCAGGGCAGGGCCTGACAACAATGCAAACTTTGATAAGCAGTTCTCGATAATCATTTCTCAACAATTATTTGTTATTATTACAGTTTAACATTATAAAATTAACAAAAATAATATAAAACTCATATCCTGGCAAAATAGCCACATGGCAGCCGAAAACCGTATATTCCCTTCCTGTTCTCCCGCCCATTTCTGCATTCTTTCCAAAAATCGGGACTTTTTAAAAATGCTGCAGGACATGGGACAAATTGTTCAAAGGTGGGACTGTCCCACCAAAAGCAGGACATCTGGTCACCCTAGATATGGCTGGAGATGCTGAGCTCTGGGCCGATTTGGATCACCAGACTTGGTTACCTCATCTATAAAATTTAGTGGTTGTGAGAAGTCAGTGAACTCATGCGGATACATAGTTAATACTCATGTAGCCCTCAGGTCATCCCAGACACTGTTCTTTTATTAGCTTATTATTCCTCAGGGCAGCCCTGGAGTGGGTGCTCTTGTTGTCATCCCCATTCACAGATGAGATGTGGGGGTACACAAAGGTGAATAACTGGCCTAAGGTCATCTAACTACTAAAGTGGAAGACTTGGGACTTGACCTGTGCCTGACTGGGAAGCCCATGTCCTTACAACCCCAGGCTGCCTTTTGTAAGACAGTCAGAGGGCAGCGTACACATGGTGATCACTCAGTAAGTACCAGAAGAAGGTAGAGAGTGGATTGCCGGGGCTGAAGGTGTGTTTCCCCTCTCTGTTGGCTGCACATTAAGGGACTAATAGTACTGTCTTCGTGTCAGGGTCTCACTTCTTTCTTTTTTTTTTTTTTAGAGACAGAATCTCAGTTTATTGCACTAGGAAGAGTGCCATGGTGTCACAGCTCACAGCAATCTCCAACTCCTGGGCTTAAGCAATTCTCTTGCCTCAGCCTCCCCAGTAGCTGGGACTATAGGCACCTACCACAACACCTGGCTATGGGTCTCACTTCTTATCTGTGGCTGCAGGAGTTGGGGCATCCAAAAGGCTGGTAGAGTATCAGGCCACTAGTCAGTGTGAGGATGGTAAGGTGCCACCCCCTTGCTGCTGAATTGGCACAAGCCAGTGGTGGGTATTGCCTGCCATGGGGGGACCCTGATGAGGGAGCATGAGAGCAGGGGTGGCACAGGGTGTGGCAGGGAGGAGACATTTGGCTTGTTGTGTCTGGGGAGGTGCATGGGAGCCATATGGGACTTGGGATCCTGGGAGAGAGAAATTGGGGTGAGGAGTTGGGTCTTGAATGTCTCACTCAGATACATTCCCTTTTGGAGAAACTGAGGAGGGAATCAGGGCTGAATGCAGGAAGGCAGTGTGAGTCCTCTCATGCCCACACCTCCACTTTAGAGGATATGGAGGATATTCCAAGAGATGCCCAGAGGATGAGACGCCTTGCACACTTTTGGGGATAGTGATGACATCTGTCTGGCAATTCCTCTCAGCAGACTGAGGAAGCTAGTGCCTTGTGCCGACACTTGCTTTAGATTTTCACCCCATGAGAAATTTTGTTCTTTGACTGGCCAAACCCTATTCCAAGGGCTAGACTCAAAGAGAGGAGGAAAAACAGTCCTTGCCCTTGGGGAGCTCACAATCCTGGGAAGAGACAAACACACGCACAGATAAATCGGTAGGGTAAGCACAGCCTGTGGGAACTTTGGGCAGAGCGTCTAGTCCTGGGAGGGGTGGGGAGTCGAGGAGGTGGGCGATATCTGCTGAAGGTCAGCCTTCAAGGCAACAGAATATGGAATGTGAGGCTCCGCGCCTGTGACTCGATCGGCTAGGGCGCCAGCCACGTGCACCTAGGGTGGCGGGTTCGGGTCCCGAGCCCGGGCCCGCCGGACAGCAATGATGGCTGCAACCAAGAAATGGCCAGGTGTTGTGGCAGGTGCCTGTGGTCCCAGCTACTTGGGAGGCGGAGGCAGGAGACTCGCTTGAGCCCAGGAGTTGGAGGTTGCTGTGAGCTGTGATGCCATGGCACTCTGCCCAGGGGGATGGCTTGGGGCTCTGTCTCAAAAAAAAAAAAAAAAAAAAAGAAAAGAAAAGAAAAAGAATATGGAATGTGAAAGGTTTAGGTAAAGGGAGGTAAGAGATGAATGGTTGTGTCTTAATGAGGCTTCAGATGTCAGGCCAGGTGAGGTAGTGGATAAAGGTGGGGAAGGTAGAACCTGGTGGCATATAAAATGTCATTGTAAATGGGTCCCCAGACGGTTGTATGGAACATGAAGTTCCTGAGGGAGAGAGCTGAGCCAGAGACAGCTGCTGCAGTACTCAGACGATGAGGAGGGTTGAGGCAGCACTGAGATCATGGCAAAGCCAGGCAAATGGCATAGGGAGGACTTGGTTTTGTGGTTCTTAGGTGAGGGGTTGCTAGAGAGAGAATGAGAATTCAAGGATGGCTCCCAGGTTTCTAGTGAGGGTAGCCAGGTGGATAGTGGTACCCACAGTGGGCTCAAAATTATAGGAGGATCTGGGTTAGAAGGGAAGATGGTGAGGTTGGTCTGGGGCACGTTGAGTTTGAGGTGCCAGATCCTGATAGGTGTTTAGGTAGAAGGTCCAGGAGGCAGCTCCAGAGGCTTTGGCTGACATCATGAGCATCTCTAGTGGATAGTTGAAACCTCACAGGAAGATGGGCTCAGCTGGGGAGAGACCAGCACTGTAAGAAGAGGGTGACAGACCAGCACTGTAAAAAGGGGACCTGAGTGTGCCAGCCACCTGAGTCTAAAAAGGCATCAGCTTCAGAGTAGCTCCCAGCCTCCCATGTGGACCAGGTTCCCAAGGGCAAAGATGCTGCTACTGCTTGTCTTTGCAGGAGCATAGGGAACAGGGGGCCTCTTTTAGGGCTTGGCACAAATGTCTCAATTCTAATTCTATTGCCGGGCTGGACAGAAGGGTGGATGTGGGGAAAAGAAAGGAGTCACAGCCTTCTCCTGGCCATAGGCACTCTTTTAAAATGGGAGGACAGGGCAGCACCTGTAGCTTAGTTGGTAGGGTGCTGGCCACATACACAGAGGCTGGCGGGTTTGAACCTGGCCCCGGCCAGCTAAACAGCAATGACAACTGCAACAAAAAAATAGCTGAGTGTTGTGGCAGGCACCTTTAGTCCCAGCTACTAGGGAGGCTGAGGCAAGAAAATCACTTAAGCTTAAGCGTTTAAGGTTGCTGTGAACTGTGAAGCCACGGCACACTACCAAGGGTGACATAGTGAGACTGTCCCAAAAAATAAATAAAAATAAAAATAAATACATAAATAAAATGAAAGCATTTAAATGTTGGTGAGACATCATCAAAGGTCCTGGTCATTGGGTCCAGGCTGCAGTTCGTAAGCAGCTGAAGGGGTGGAAATCACCTGCCAGGCTTCTTCAAATGGTGCCTGGTCTCCTCCTCCCACAGGCCTCTGAGGTTCTCACAGCCACAGACTTGTGACAGACCTGGGAGTTGTCCGCAGGGGGAGGTGGCAGTGGGGAGTGCGTTTTGGAAAACTCTGTAGGGTGATTTTGATATATCCTTACCTGGTGCAGAATCTACAACTTGACTCCCTGTCAAGAACTCACTGGCCATGGGAGACAAGGTTGGGGACCCTTCTTAGTGTTTAGTACCCTGAAGTGAGCCATTTTCACTGGCATTTCAGAGCGTCCCCCCCAGGCTAATAACAGCATGGTCCTGCCATTTAGAATGTGCATGTAGCAGGCACAGGGGCTCACTCCTGTAATCCTAGCACTCTGGGAGGCTGAGGCAGGAGGATGCCTAGCGTTCAGGAGTTCAAGACCAGCTTGAGCAATAGGGAGACCCCATCTCTCCTAAAAATAGAAAAACTGAGGCAAGATGGTTGTTTGAGCCCAAGAACTTGAGGTTGCTGTGAGCTATGATTCCACAGGACTCTACCCAGTGTAACAGAGTGAGACTGTCTCAAAAAACAAACAAAAAAACCCCAAACAAACAAAAGTGCATGTGCTCATTCACACTGCAGGTAAATAATTGTACAATCACCACTCAGTCACGCCGCACATTAGGAAAGTGAAGGACAGCACCCGAAGCCGTGGGGGGATCTTTGTAGAACACTGTGAAACATTGGTGTGTTTATTTCTTTTAAATGATCTAAGAACAATTTTAGGGGCAGAAAGTATCGCTGTAATATATGCAAACAATCTAAAACTACCACCCACTGTCTGTGAAGAAAAAATAAAGGCACCACACCAAATCTAATTGGTTGGTTCAGTGTTTTTCTGCTAATATTTGTTAGCTACGTTCATTTATTTGTTTTGTTGTATCAATATTCACTGGCAAAGTAGTAGGAGCAGGTGCCAAAGTTTTAAGACACATTTAAGAGAATTTTCAATAGACTCTATTGAGGTTGAACGGCTTTTAGGACACCAGTACAATTCTACCACCCCTGAAAGTTGGTGGTTTAACTTCATCTGTGGAATCCCCAAATCCAGTTTATGGAATAAATTCAGAAGCATAGTTTGAGAAGCATTAGCTTAAAGAATCACATTTATTGCTTCTTTCAACTATCAAACAGTGACAGTATTTACATATACAGTAGAACTTTCATATTGACCACTCCCTGCATTAACCACCTCCTTAATTTGACCTAATTTTCATAGACTGCACATGCGCCATGTGTATTTATCAGTACAGCAAGTCTAGTTCCTTATGTGGACCAGTTTGTTACAGTCCCTTAGGTGGTCAACTTACAGAAGTCCTATGGTATGTTCATGACCCAAGTGACAGGTGAGTTTTGTGGCAGATGAGGACTCCACTCAGGAGCAGAAATGTCCCTACCCCGCCCCCCTCTCCCCCACCGCCATGTTCCAGCTCTGGAGATTTGGTCCCTGACTTCTTTCTACCCTGAACCCTTTTCCTTCAGTCTGTACTGTCAAGAAGCATTACTTCTAGGTTCAGCCCTTAGGCCACATGCTAAAGTCATTATTCCAAGGGCTGGAAGGACTTCTCCAGGCCTCTGTCAGAGGCTGGTGCTAGTGCAGAGCCCCACAGACAGGTTCAGTTTTGGCCTGGGTGCCATCAGGGTCTGGGAACTCAAAGAAAGGTTCTCATGAACCATCTCCCATCACTACCCTCTAAAATAGTGGTTCTCAACCCCTGGGTCATGATCCCTTTATAGCAATGAAAATACAGCCTGCATATCAGATATTTACATTAGGATTCATAACAGTAGCAAATTTTACAGTTATGAAATAGCAATGAAAATAATTTTATGGTTGGGGGTCACCACAACATGAGGAACTGTATTAAAGGGTCACAGCATTAGGAGGCATTAGGAAGGTTGAGAACCACTGCTCTAAAATCACCTGGCTCTGAATTTCTACCTTATTTTGGCTATGAGCATTTTCCCTGCTTTATATTACTGTTATTTGGTGCTTAACTGTCTCACAGTGGTAAGAGCCCAGATTTGGGGATCACTTGGGTTAGAATCCCAGCTCCATGTTTATCTTCACCATTTACCAGCTGTGTGGCCTCAGGAAGTTACTTATCCTCTCTGAGCCTTAGTTACAGCCTATGTAAAATAGAAATAACATCAGTGTCTATTTCAAGGATTATTCTGAGGCCCAAGGTAATAGAAGGAATTGCTTAATGTGTAGAAAGCTGTCAATACAGCTTAGATATTATTATTATCCCTTCTGCTAGACTCAGAATCTCTGAGGGCAGAGACCTCTTCTTAGATATCTTTGAACCCCCTTTATAACAGTAGGCAAAGTGTCTGTCAGAGGAATTTAATGAATGCGTGACATGAAAGAGACTGTGCCGAACAAGAGAGACAGGAAGCTACATAATTATTTGAATATGTACAGTCATCAGAAGGCTTAAAATGTAAAGCCAAAGCTCCTGCAAAAGAAATGTGCGGAGCAGAAAACAAAACCCAAGAGCAGAATGCCAAGAGCAAGGACAAGCTAGGACAGGAAATGGAGGAACAGTGATTGGAAGAGGTCATGCAGAATCAGGTCAAGTTCTGGGGGGGGAGAAGGAGCAGAGACACGTGGTGAGGGAGTGCTAATTAAGGTGGTGAGAGAGAGAGAACAGCGTGGTGCAGTAAATGCCAGCAGAGCCCAGAGCCCTGCTGCTGGGCTGACCCAAAGCAGGCACGTTGATTAAAAAAGGAAGAGGATGACCAGAGTTCACAGAAATGTACTGTATATTTCAAAATAGCTACGAGAGGGGGTTTTGAATGTTCTCATCACAAAGAAATGGTTAATGTTTAAGGTGCTGGTTAGGCTAATTACCCTAATTTGATCAATGTATGCATGTATCCGGTACACCACCTTGTACCCCATATACATATACAATTATTGTTAATCATAAATAAAAAATTGAATTTAAGTTAAAGAACAAGGAAAACAATCTTTTTACCCGATGAATCATTTTATGAGGCTGCAAATTTCCGTTCATCTTTTTTCCTCCTCTCACGGCCCTCCACCTAAGGACTGATGGCAGAGTGGCCGCCTCTCCGTGTTCACAGCCATAGGGCGAGCTCCGGCTGCAGTGGTGTTTTTAGCTGGAGCCTCTTCCTGCCATTCCTTTCCTCTCTGTATGGCTGTCCAGGCTCATCCGGGGGCAGGAAATGAGTGCATTCTTGGGCTTTTCTGCAATTAATCCTCTAAGGAGAAAAACAAACAAAAAAAGAAAGAAAACTGAATGTTCAGGGATATACTAAAAACCTTTAAACACTAGCTATTTATGGAGGCCAGAAAGAAAAAAGGCGGAGGCTGGTAACTCAGCCTCTCTGGATTGAGGGTTTGTGGGAATTCATCTCAGGCTAGTTACGTTTGTTCTGCACTTCAAAATAACCTCGAAGGTTCATTTAGAAACTCCAACCTGAGATCGAGTCCCTTACAAACTCTTGACTGTGCAACCATACATCTTTTGGAGAGAGCGAATTGCCTTGGGAGAGCCAGCACAGGGGACAGGGCCACTCCTGAATCTCCCCACCTCAAGGTCACTGGTGGCCTGGTCCCTTCCCACCTTTCTCTGTGTCATTCATTGAGAAACTGTGTGCTAAATAAGTGAAAGGAATTGTTTGTTGTAAGTTGGAAATGTACTGGGGCTGAGCGGTGGAGGCAGACTCCCAAATCCACCCTCAGTGACATCTGCAAATGCTCCCTGTCAGGGCTTTTTCCCTTCCGGAGAATCAGCTGTTGAACATTTACTGACATGCTCCCACGTCTAAGCAAGATCCCAGAGGAACCAGTTGACCAGCTAGAGTAGACAAGGAGTTAGTGTGACACTGGGCAAGCAGATCCCTCCATTAATGGAAGCCTGGTGGGCATGGTGCCTACCATGACTAAGTTAGCTCCCGTCACTGTGTATCCTGGGAAGTAATGGAATGGGCTGTTACCATTTCTTCTTTCTCCCTGAAATGGAGTCCCCCAGTTGCAAACCTCCCTCCCAGTTTTCAGGTTACATTGCCTAATCAACATGACAAGTCCAAAGATAGAATTTTCTGATGTGAGAATTCTAATATGCATAGTTTTGCCTGCAACTGGTGGCCCCAGATCCCTGTGGTGGCAGTTCAAGGTAGGTGAGAAGTTCTAGAAGTGTGGGACTGGTATCTTGTGTTTTTTATCTCAAAGCTGCATTCTGACTCTCCTCTTTATAACCTTCTACTAACTTGCCCTCAGTGACCATCTGTACACAGACATGTTACTGAGGCTGGAGAGTGGCAAGTTTCACTTCACACTGTACTTTAGAGATGGGGCCTTTGTGTATTTTTGGAATTGCTCTCTACACATTCCAAAAATTGCAAGCCTCAAGGTCCACTCCACCAGGTGACCTACTTTTTTAGCTGAAAGAGTCTGGCCTGGCTTCCTGAAGTCCTATGTCTATAGATTCCAGCTAGGTGGGACTTGTGGTGCATGTTGAGTTAATTCCAAGACACAGCATGGTGTAAGGGAAATAGAATGAAATTTGGGATACAGAAGTTTGGTGTCAGAAGACTTAGGTTCAAGGCAAAAACTAATCTACAGTGTAGAAGTCAGAAAGTGGTTGGGGGTTTGCTGAGAGAGGTCATGAGATAAAAGTTCTGAGTGACTCTACCCTTTTTAGGCGGCAGTTACATGAATATTTACCTTTGCCAAAATTCATAAGCTTGACACTGAAGGTCTGTGTATCATATTGAACGGAAATCATACAGCAGTTTTCAAGAGCACAGTTTACAGGCTTGGCCCTGCCTCTTGTTGACTATAAACAAAAGTTCTTCTTTGAGACTCAGTTTCCTATCTACAAAATGGAAGTAGCAATTGTACCTGCATTGTGGATTATCACAAATATTAAATAAGACCACGTGAGTCCCAAGTGCTTTGTAAATGGTGAAAAACCATTATGAGGGATGGCTACTATTGCTATTCCTTCCATCCAGCCACCCTCTGGAGCAGAGTATGAAGCTGGTACAAGCTTGTGGGCTCTGCCTTGCAATTTCCCTTGGAGTTTAGTGTTTATCTATTTTAAGGAGACTCTGGAGATATCAAAATGCTGCAGAAAAGCAAATAGAATATGGATTTGCCAGGGAGAGGAGGGCAAGCGGGAAGGGAACAGCTGGGGAGAAAGCTATCAATCCAGCCGACAGCAGGGCCAGGCGGGTGCCGGGAGGGAGTCGCTAAATGCCTGAGAGAGAATCGTGACCAGTAAAAGTATTGTGAATTTAAAAAATAAAAAAAATCACATCTTGCCAAACAAACTGGGTCACATTCATGATGGAGTTAGTGACTGAGCAGAGAAGGGAAAGCAGTTTCTAGGCAAAAAGCAAAAGATATGGGGACCTTGGTGACTCAGCTGGAGGTGGCAAGGGCCACGCAGGCCTTCTGGCCTGTTTTCTGAGTTAAGCAAAGACTCTTCATGTGGTTCCTGCCGTGCATCGTATGGTATTTTGAGGTTGAACTTGATCTTTACTCTGAAAGGCAATCACAAACTACCTTGACATTGGAATCAAGAACAGAGCATATAGTTTTAAAAAGAAAATCTTAGAGAGAGGCTGAGTTAAACTGAGACAGAGAAAGCAGGAAGTTCATTCTGCAGTTCACTCTTGGAATCTGAGATTGGGGAGATGGTGGTTGCCTGATCCCAGCCAGGCTCCTGAGTGAGCTCGCCGGCAAAGCCCTTTCCATTTAGAAACTTTAAACGTCAAAGCAAATGTCCTTTGACAACAAAATCCTACAGGATGGTTGAACAGTGTTGAAATCAAATTTGAAATTGTTAGCCACTAAAATAGAGTTTAAATAGGGAAAGATTTAACAGGAAGAAATAATCTAAAAGAGAAGTTTGATGTGCGAAATTTTGATTTTATCCTCATTATAAACATTTTGGTGCTTTCTGCTAGATATTTCTGCCAAGAAATGTGATATGTTGAAAGAGAAGAGGAAATGTACTCTATCTAAATGCTGTGACTATAAAAGGCTGTTTAAAATGATAGGAATCAGTTGAGGTTCTCCCAGTGACCAAAGCTATAAAATTAGAAGCTTAAACTACCAAATTGGGGTGAGAAGAAAATCTTCAGCAAAAGCAACGTCTAAATTTATCGTAATATAATTTCCATTATCTCATGTTTGTCTTTTCTCTGGGCACGTTGGGTTCCTTATGCTGTTAATTCCCTATCCTAAGCGCCATCCTTATTGGAGCAGAGTAGGGGATGGGGGTAGAGGGAGTGCGGAAGGAGGCACCGTGAGAAGATGGGCATCTTTTCTGTCACCTCTGAATCTGGAAGATGCCAACAGGTACAGATGGTGTGCACCAACACGTCGATGCCAATACTCAGGATGCTGAATGAAGCCTAGTTTGGAGGAGACTTCCAAACCCAGGTCTTTGGCTTGCTGGAAATCTGTGCCTGAAACTGAATCCTCCCATCTGCCATCCTCTCCCCACCTCCTCACTCAGTGTTCCCCATTTCTAACTGTACTGCTCTGTTAATTAGCACATGGAGCCTGAGGCTGGGCCTTTTGCAGCCTGAAGCTAGCTCTGTGTGCCTCCTCACCCCACTTTGTTCCCAGGTCTTCAGGGACAGTTAAAGACAAAGCCTCTCCCCCAAGTCTCTTCTGGGATGGAAAGTAGGTCAAATCAGTAGGTGACAAGAAACCAATAGATATGAACCAAGAAGAGGAATCTATGGCCCCCAAGGCTGTGTTTTTGTCCCTAATCAGTTTTCCAAGTACAGAACTAGGGATCTGTGGTTCAATGGCCAGGCCTGTGATGTCTGGCCTGCAATGATCTGTTGGGAGAGGACAAGGTAATCTGGGTCAGAGTTCATTGGTTGCAAGCAACTGAAACAGATTCTAACTTAATCAGAAAAGGAATTTTCTCTAAGGGTATGGAATAGCTGCTGGATGCTGAAGAGCTTGGCCTCAAGAAGAAGAGGGAGGATGCCCTGCCCTCCAAATAGTGTTGTTATAACTTCTCGTTCCACTGTTTTCTGTTGTATCATTCTTCCAAGGGATTGAAACTCTGGGAGCCAGAGTCTAAATGACCTAAACTGAGTTCTCTGAGCTTCCATCCTCTGAGCAGGAGGTGGCAGGGAGAATCAAGGCACCTGACAATAAGGAAGGCCAGTTCACCAATGGGAAATCACAGTGTTTTTACCCCCCAAGATAGGAAGGTGTGTTTGACAGGCCAAAGAGAGAGAGCCCTGGGATGCAGAGTTTAGTAAGAAGCATAGAAAAGCAGGGAGATGATTCCATCCTCCCCTTTCCTGGTTAAGAGAGGGCTGAGTTCCTGGCAGCATACTTTTAGAGGTTGTTGACTGCTTGAGGGGTATCCAAAAATAGCAGCTAAGATGGTGAATGTCTGGAAAACATGACACATAAGAAAGGTAAAAAGAATGGAAGAGCCTGAACCCAAAGGAGAGAAGGCTGAGTTGGCAACTAATGACTATCCTCGGACATGGTCAGGCCTGTGTGTAGAAGGAAGACAATTTTGTATTCAGTGGCTCTAAAAGAAGAACTAAAATCAAGAAACAGACTTTACAGGGTAACAGATTTATTCCAGTCCATTCATTAATGTTAAGAAAGATCTTTCTAAGAAATGCAAGGAACTGACTTGTAAGTTAGGGAACTTCCTATCTCTGGGGCTGTTCCCTTTAGCAATAAGTATGCTCCTCAAAATGGATTAAAACATACCAGTGTACCATGGCCCTTGAGGATGCTGACCTAATGTTCATGGCCAGAAACAGCACTTTCTGTTTGGTCACATCTACCAAAGGGCACTTTTCTGTATGGTAGAGTTCTTGTGTGGTCTGAGTGCTCCGTGGGGGAGCCACCTATGTTAGAACACTGCTTCCCCAAAGGGCCTCTTTTGGGATGTGTAGCATTGACACACATCAGCCTACACCTTCCAGTGGGGAATCATGCCAAAATCTCGCTTTATCACTGAACAATAATCAGCAAATATGTATTCTCTAGGACCATACCTATTATTAGGAAGCTAGGATGAGCATATTTCAAAACATCATGTTGTACATGATAAATACACACTTTTGTCAATTAAAAATATAAATAAAAAGAAAGCTAGAGTATCCTACTTGGAAGGGAGCTTGTGGTCAGTGTCTTTACTTTAAGGCTTGAATACACTCATTGGCACACCTGACAAGTCCCCTGTTCTTGATTCCCTTCTGAGACTCACAACTTCCTCACCACTTTGGGTGATTTTGGTTCTAAGATTCTTTCTTTAGGGTAAAATCTACCTGCTATTTGGCCATATCTATCAAAATTTAAAATGCACAAACCCTTTGACTGGCATTTCTACCTTTAATAATTTATCCTATAGACATAGTCTATCTGGAGCCAAAGATGTGTGTGAAGATACTCACTGTAGCAAAGGGCTGGAAATAATCTAAACGTTTAACCAGGACCCTGACTAAATAAATGATGGACTATCTGTACTATGGAATACCAGGCAGCTGTTTAAAAAATTAACCATTCTCATGCACTGTGGGGAAAAAAACCCCTCATATTCATGTTGATTTGAGAGAAAAAGAGAATGGTTCAATACTGTGTACAGAATAATTCCACTTATGTGATAGAAAAGAAGGATATACATGAACAAACATTTAGGTTTTATCTGGAAACTGTTGTTGCCTCTAGTGAGCTAGTCTTTGGAGAAGTGGTCAGGGATGGAAGGGAGAATTTTAGTTAGTTTTTGAGACAGAGTCTCACTTTGTCACCCTGGTAGAGTGCTATGGCATCATAGCTCACAGCAACCTCAAACTCTTGGGCTCAAGCCATCCCCTTGCCTCAGCCTCCTAACTAGCTGGGACTACAGGTACCCACCATAACACTGGGCTATTTGTCTCACTCTTGCTCAGGCTGGTCTCAAACTCCTGAGCTCAAGCAATCTACCTGCCTCAACCTCCCAGAGTGCTAGGATTACAGGCATCAGCCACTGCGCCCTGCCTTATTTATTTATTTATTTATTTATTTATTTATTTATTTTGAGACAGTTTCATTATGTCACCCTCGGCAGAGTACTGTGGCATCACAGCTCACAAAACCCTCCAACTCCTGGGCGTAAGTAATTCACTTGCCTCAGCCTCCCAGTAGCTGAGACTACAGTCACCTGCCATATTTCCTGGCTATTTTTTGTTGCAGTTGTCATTGTTGTTCAGCTGGCCCTGGCCAGTTTGAACCCACCAGCTTTGGTGTACATGGCTGGAGCTGTAACCACTGTGCTAGTGATACCGGAAAAGTGGCGCCCCAGCCAGCTCAGCTGAGTGGGGCTTGGGGACCTGCCACCTCAGAGGAACCGGCAGGTTGGAGCAAGCGGATGGGAGCTTCCCACCCCCACCAAAGGCTCCAGTAGAGCGGCGCTAGAGGACCTGCTGGCTCTGCCTTAGCGGCAGCTGGCACAAAAACCAGCAGACTGGAGCAAAAAGGGGGAGCTTCCCTCCCCCAACAGAGGCTCCAGTAGCCAAAATAACCGAACACCTGTGGGGAAAGACACTGGCGCCATGCTGTCTCCTCATGTGGACTTCTGGCGATTCCTCCAGTGCACCCCTGATTGGTCCGTTTTCAAAACTTATTCACAATTAGTCTATTTTCAAGCTCCAAAAGCTCATTGGACAACTGCCTCTATATAAGCCAGAGCCCCTGCGCACAGATTTGGGCAGATCTCAGAAGAAGAGCAAAGAGGTTTGGCTCTGTAACACTTGTATCCTGCTCTATGAGATTTGCCCCTTTAAAAGAGCTGTAAACACTCACAAGGGGGTTCGCCCCTTTGTAAGAGCTGTAAACACAAGGAGGTTTACTCCTTTATAAAAGCTGTAAACACTTGCAAGGACATTTGCTCCTTTATAAGAGCTGTAACACTCGTATTATAAAACCTATCTTATTGCTAATTCTACCTTACAAGGAGGTTTGGCTTGTTATAAGAGCTATAACACTTATACCTGTTGAATAAAACCTATCCTGTGGTTGGTCACTTCATTCTTCGAACCGAGACCAAGAGCCTGGAAATTCAGTATCAAAAATCCGGTACCACTAGGGGTGCTGAGCCAATGTGCCCTGCCTTATTAAAAAAAAAAAATTTTATTGGGCGGTGCCTGTGGCTCAGTAAGTGGGTGGGGCGCCAGCCCCAAACCCCACCCCAGCCAAACCGCAACAAAAAAATAGCTGGGCATTGTGGCAGGCACCTATAGTCCCAGCTACTTGAGAGCCTGAGGCAAGATAATTGCCTAAGCCCAGGAGTTGGAGGTTGCTATGAGCTGTGTGATACCAGGGCACTCTACCAAGGGCCATAAAGTGAGACTCTGTCTCTACAAAAAAAAAAAAAATTATCATTTGCATGTATTACTTAAAAAACTGTTTAAAAAATTTGTTTTTAGGCCTGGTGGCTAACACCTATAATCCTAGCAGTTTAGAAGGCAGAAGTAGTAGGATCACTTGATGCCAGAACACTTGCTCTCATTTGAGAATAGCCGGGGCAACATAGCAAGACCTACAAAAAATAAAAAATAAAAAATTAGGCAGGTGTAGTGACATGTTCCTGTAGTCCTAACTACTGGGGAGGCTGAAGTAGAAAGATCATTTGAACCCAGGAGTTTGAGGTTGCAGTGAGTTATGATGATGCCACTGTACTCCAGCTTAGGCAACAGATCCACACACTGTCTCAAGAAAGAAAAAAAATCTCTCTTAAGTCCTAGCACAGCCAGTTTAATCTCATACAGCTGTACAGAACACCTCTAATCTTACTCCTATAACAGCACACATATGAAAACTTCCACCATGGGGCCCTTAAGTCCCCTCTTACACCAGTTAAACAAACACGGTTTTTGCCTGGGTTCTTCTACTCCTCGTCTGGTCCCCTCCCCATCCTAACCCCCACCCCCAACCATAAGCAGTACTACAGCAGGACTGGTTTGTCCTGGTGACCTCACATAGAAGCCCACATTCCTTGGGAGAGGATGAGTGGGGTGAAGGAGAGAGATGGCTGCCCTGGGAGCATCTGGAAGGGGCAAACTGGGAGTGTGGAACAGAGGCTGAGTGTGCAGAGACCAGCTCTGCTGAACTGCACTGTGCCCTGATGTTCCTGCATGAGTGTCCCCTAAACACAGTCACTAATTTTCTAGAATAAAGGACAAAAATCACCATCTCTACATTTGCATTGCTACTTTATACTTTTAAAGGCATTTTACAAACTGGATTCAATTTACTACTCGCCACAACCCCTTAAGGTAGGCAGTCAGAAAGTATTTTTCTTATTTCAGGCTGAGAAAGCCTCTGCCAGAGGAATTTAGGCTGTACTCTGATCTTCCTCATGCTTACAGGGTAGGTTAAATAAATCCTTTCCACTGTGCAGCCATTGATTTCAAAGGAAGACAAACCAAACCAAAATAGACTCTTCCCTAAATTATCCCAAGTGTTATAGTTTTGAAAAGATGGAGAAATGTTTTCTACAGTGATAGATGTGCTGACTAGTTGAGTCCCAAAGCCCCCTCCACTCCATGAGGTCCTGGCTTAGCTGGGAGAGCTAGGGTACTTATGTCTCCATTGGCCACACGTGGGCTGCCTTCACCAAAGGGTAAGAGCCCAGTTAAGCCTCCCACTTTGGAGAAAGAGAAGTCCCCTCCCTATGGCTGTCAAGAATAGCCCAGAATATCTGTAGGGCTGGGCGGTGGGGGAGCTCTGTAGGCTGGGCATCACACTTCAGGGGCTGGAAACCCAGAGGGGCAGCTGACAGGTGGGAAGGGAGAGGTGGGGAGGGCCTCTGGCAGCCAGATTTGAAGAATTTGGATATCCAGATTCTTCCACAAGCCTGGTGGTCCCTCCAGCGGCACAGATCCCTGAGGCTGCTTGTTGGTTATTTTCTCCCTTTACGATGCCCTTCCCAGCATTTTAACCTAATTTCATCAGGATAAATAAGTTAGGAAAGCAGAAGGAAGAGCGCAGAGGAATATTTCCTTGCAGGCTGGAGCACCAGGCCTCCCAGGGAGTAAGCAAAGGGCTTCTCTTCTTGCATATAGGCAAGTTAACCGTCAAACCCTGGCTAGGGACAACAGGCGGCAGGCAGAGAAAGGCAGAGGGGAGAAGGATCTACTTGCAGGGAGTGGTATTTAAAATATTTAACAGACAGGCCCAACCAATCAGAGCTGTTACAGCTGCCCAACATCCCAGTCAGCTGCTGGAGGACCCCTGCTGGGCCACATTGGGAGGGGGCTTCAGTTGTGGGTGGTAGGGAGGTACGGGGGGGCGGGGCTGTCTACCGCTAGTGTGGAAGAGTTTCCGTGTGAGCACGTGGTGCGCCAAGTTCACAGCAACCTGGTGGGGTTAAGAGCCAGTGGTCCTGGTGGCCTCAACGAGTGTTACACTCCCTGAATGCTTAGTCCCAGTCAGGGCTAGACTCGGCAGCCTCACCCAGATCCCTGCCTGGGTTGCGAGGGTCTTTTCTCACACACGGAGCCCGGCAGTGCCGGAACATCCTGCAGTCCAGCGGGGTGGCCTCTCAGCCTGCAGTGCCCCGTGCGGATCTGACTTCTAAGGAGCAGGCGGCTCCTGCCTCGCCGAGAGGAATCGTCCTGTCTCCGGGAGGACGGCGTACATTTCCCCGGCAGCTGGAGCACGCTGTCCCAGCGGAGGCTTCAGGCATCAGGAACGCGAGCACCGCTCTGTAAAACCGGGGGCGGGGGAGGGGGCGGGCTTCCCGAACTGCTAACAGATGTCTGCGTGGAAGAGGCTCCACCTGCCAAACCTCCGGCTTCCTTTCTCATTCTTGAGGCCTCTGAATAACAAAAGCGTTAGAAAAATGTGTCCTGTGTGCTGCGGTTTCCACTTTCCCTGAAGCCCAGCTGTCGAATCTCCCGAGAGAGCCATCAGGCAGCCGACCTTTCTAAGCTAGAAGGGAGGTGGTGACACGGATGTGAAATACTGATGCCAGGGGCTCCTTTCCACACACGGGCTGGGTGACTGGGTGGACTGGTTGGGCCTGTCTGCACAGTGGAGCCGTGAAGACCCCTTTTGATTTTCACAGTCTGAAACTTCTGGTGAGGCTCGAAATGGCAGAGCTTCATTTCATTATTTTTATGTTTATATGAATTATTTTTACCTCTAATGCATATACATAGTTTAAAATTCAGATTTTTTTTTTTTTTGAGACAGAATCTCACTATGTCACTCTCGGTAGAGTACTGTGGCATCATAGCTCACAGCAACCTCAAACTCTTGGGCTTAAGCTATTCTCTTATCTCAGCTTCTCAAGTAGCTGGGACTACAGGTGCCTGCCACAACACCCAGCTATTATTTTGTTGCAGTTGTCATAGCTGGCTGGGGCTGGGTTCGAACCCGCCAGCCTCAGTGTACATGTACCCACTCATCTACAGGTGCCGCTATAGTTTAAAATTCAAATATTTAAAGCCTTTGTGAAAAATCACAGCCCAGTAGCCTCACCGCCTCCCGCCCCCACACACTTCCAGTTACTGCTGGAGTAAGGTAGGGTACCAGCAGCAGTCATTCTAAATAACACGTTCATAGAGTGGCATCTTTATTTTTTTAATTTTAGAAACCATCTCCTGTGTTACTGCTGTGGAGGCCCACTTGTTCCTCATTCCCCAACTGGATTCCTGTATTTCTGCCTTTCTTTGATACCATCAATTGTAAGATTCACCATTAGTGAGGCACTACGGCGCCACAGAAGAACTTAAAAGTTTTCTCCAACTATGATGCAGCATTTTCTTATCACATTGACTATAAGATGTATTCTGACTTCTAAGATATTAAAATGGGAAAAATACAAGCATTTCAGAATATGCTGAATTAGGAGGCATTACATCTTCAGATAAAAATCACTGGTCAATATTTTCATTATTTTTACCACGTAAATGTTGTCTGAAATGTTGCCATGATTACATTGCCACTCACGTACACCTTTTCCTCTCTGGAGTTAATAACTACATTGTCTTTAAGTGTTTTTTGGGTGTGTGTGTGTGTGTGTTTAGGAATAATGAACCAAGCTTTCCTGTATGTGGGGAACACACTGGTAATCTTTCAGTTGCATTTCCTTCCTGGTGGAGATATCCTTCTGGAACTCTCTGCCGCTCCAAACTCAGGCTGGTTTCTCCTCTGGCTCACTATAGTTACCAGCCCAGAGATTCCTTCCACATCCTCTTGAGAATTCTCTTTCCTTCTCCCCTGTGTTAGGTTCCCTGTTTCTTCTTTCTTGGTTAATTCTTTGTTTTCTTGAAGCATGTCCTCCAGTAGCTTCCTGAGAAAGGATTCATGGCAGGTAAATATTTGGAGATCTTGTAAAACTTCCTTGCACTTTCAACACGTTTCTTTTCAACATACTTGAACCTATGTTCTGCACAGAATGAACCAAGATTCTGTGGTGTACCTAGTTTGCTTCCTACAGACTATCCTACCTTTTTTTTTTTTTTGAGAAAGACTCTCAGTCTGTTGCCCAGCATTGAGTGCTGTGGCATCATAGCTCCCAGCAACTTCAAACTCCTGGGTTCAAGCAATCCTCTTGCCACAGCCTTTGCACCTGCCATCATGCCCCGCTAGCTTTTATATTTTTAGTAGAGATGGGGGTCGCACTCTTGCTCAAGCTGATCTTTAACTCCTGAGCTCAAGGGATCCACTCCCCTCAGCTCCCAGAGTGCTAGCATTACAGGTGTGGGCCGCCTGGCCAGGCCAGATTAACTCACCTTTGAGCTTAGTTTTCAGCTTTATTTTTCTGCTAAATTAGTTGCCCCTCATTCATCTGGTCTTGTGTTTTTTTTTTTCATTTCCAGAATATCGTTAACATTTTTTGTGTGTTATTGTCTCTGTTCCTGTTCTCTCTTTGTCCTATGGTCTGCACAGTGGTTTGCTGATAAATGCTTGACAGCTCTTGGGGGAAGGAAGGAACCCTGATTTGCAGCAGTTCAATTTCTATGGTGTAAATATATCTACTGTGGCTAATTTCAAGGCACCAAAAGGATAACACTCAATATGCAAGCAGGGTGCAGTGGCTCATGCCTATAATCCAAATCCACCTGCCTCTGCCTTTGCCTGAGCTCAGACGTTGGAGACCAGCCTGAGATAGAGGGAGGGGGTGTCTCTAAAAATAGCCAGGTGCCGTGGAAGGCACTTGTAGTCTCAGCTACTCCAGAGGCTAAGGCAGTCCAAGTTTGAGGTTGCTGTGAGCTAAGACACCATGCCACTTGGCATTCTACCCAGGGTGACAAACAAACAACAATAAAAAAGAAAAAAACAAAAAAAACCACTGATCATGTAATTGGAAAGAAATGCAAGATAGCAAACCATCATTCTAATGTTTCTTGACTTAAAATGTGAAATTCAATTTACAGTTTTTTGACTTTATCATGGTGTAAAAGTGACAGGCATTCGGTGGAAACTATACTTGAGTACAATATTCAATAAATCACATGAGATATTATAATATAGGCCTTGTTTTAGATGATTTTGCCCAACCATAGGCTAATGGAAGCGTTCTGAGCACATGTAAAGTAGGCTAGGCTAAGCTGTGGTGATCGGTAGGTTAGGTGCATTAAATGTAGTTTTAATTTTCAATATTTTCAACGTATAAAGGGTTTACTGGTGTGTAGCCTCATCATGAGTCAAGAAGCATCTTTATACTTCCACGATGCAATTATAGCGGACATGCACAACAGAATAACCTCAAGAGAATATATATCTGTAAAATTATTACAAAGTGATATTTTGAGAATTAGCTTTATTTTTAATAAAATTTTAAATTGTAAGAGTATATAATTTAGTTTTTAAAGTTGTGGTGGTGTTTAACAACCAGTTCACCAAATTTTTGAATATTTAACCATCAGTTCTCACAAGTCAGCATTTGCTAGCCCTACCATACCACTGGGTTTATGCTCTTGTTATGATTTTACTGTCTTTTTAGTATATTATTAATAAACTGCATTTAAAATTGCTGCTCTATAGCATACAATTTACCCTTTCTCATATATTATTAGCATGATGGTAATACATTCAAAAGCCACATTATCTAAATAGTTTGCGAACTATAGAGAAAAAAGGATGACACAACAGTGGAGCAAGATGATGCCTGATTTGAGAGGTAAATAGAAGGGTTCAAATGAAATGAGGAGTGGGTGGGAAATGAATCCCCACAGGTGGTACTCAAAGGAAAGTGGTGTCAACACAATTGGGTTTGAGGCAGTAACTGCATCAACCTTTTCATTCCAATTTAATCTGTTTTGAAGAAGGTCATTGAATGTATCTATGTTTCTTAGCAATTCTCTGAAGTGGTTCCAAGCAACTTCTTACCCTAAACACACATAACTGGGAAGGGTCCATATAATAACTCCAGGGGGCCTACACGGAACCTTTCATTAGGTGAAGCTCAGAGCATTTTACCAACAGCACCTCATTACATCTTACTGCACCTCAGTGTGGGAGTTGAAGGGGAATATCATTATCCCTATTAACGGATGGATAAAGCAAAGGCCTTAAAGCAAGTCAACAATAGCTGAGACTAGCTTGTCTGCCTGCAAAGCCAGTGTGCTATCTTTTTGTGATAATAGAATCCTGAGCACTAGGTAATATCATATAAAGAATATAATATAACATTACATAATATAATATTTTCTGACTCTATCTAGCCGGGTTGGGGGGGTGTACAGTTTTATTGCCAAAAATACTGATGAATTCTTTTTTTTTTTTCTTTTTCGAGAGAGAGCCTCAAGTTTTCACCCTAGGTGGAGAGCTGAGGCGTCATAGCTCACAGCAACCTCCAACTCCGGGAGGTTGGATGATTCTCTTGCCTCAGCCTCCCAAGCTGGGACTACAGGCTCCCGCCACAATGCCCAACTATTTTTTGGTTGTAGTTGTCATTGTTGTTTGGCAGGCCCGGGCTGGATTTGAACTCGCCAGTTCTGGTGTATGTGGCTGGCACCTTAGCCACTTGAGCTACAGGCACCAAGCCCCGATGAATTCTTTTAAGTCCCAGATTGTATGATTTTTTTTTTTAACGGAGTCTTACTTTGTTGCCCTCAGTAGAGTGCTGTGGTGTCACAGCTCACAGCAACCTCCAGCTGTGGGGCTTATGAGATTCTCTTGCCTCAGCCTCCCAAGTAGGTGGGATTACAGGTGTCCACTACAATGCCCAGCTATTTTTTTTTGTTGTTGTTTGTTGCAGTTGGTTTGAACCCTCCACCCTCATTATATGGAGCTGGTGCCCTACTAATTGAGCCACAGGCACCACCCCAATTCTGGTTTTGACTTTTGGTGGCCCTCCCATGCCTTCTTGCATGTGTGATTTGATTTGGCAGTATCCTGAGGTACATTATCCAACATGACTCCAGTCTGGCCATAGGAATAGGGGAGTGTTGGTGATAGCAAAACGCTGCCTCATTTGGATACAAAGTAGAAGACCAGACACTGTGGTTTGGTGTCTGTGTTGAGCAGATAACAAAGCATTAATAACTGCCAAAATCGACAGAAGACTTTTTGAACATTTATTATGTGTCAGATGTGGACTTCTGTGCTTCATATTATTGCCACAGTTGAATTATCTTAATCTTCACAACAGCAATTTGTGGTTGGTGTTAATATTATCCCTTATTCTGTGGATGACAGAAGTGAAGCTTAGAGCATCTAAGTAGGTTCACAAGGACACAGAGCCAATAAGTGGGTTTGAAGCCAAGGCTGTCCAGCTCTAGAGCCATGAGCTTGTAAGGGTTGTTGCCTTTGCCTTTATATTCCATGTTTTGGTAACACTTGGTTTTGGGGATTGGTGCAGTGCTGGACCTGGCATCCAACAGAGTCCTAACCCAGGATTTTCCTAGCAGGACCTGCAGAAGAACTTTTTCCTCCTGGGTACAGAGTTGTCTGACTGTGGCCCCAGTGAGGTGGGCTCCCATGTTCACTGCTATGTGAAGAAAGTTCTGTATGGAGAGAGAGAATGAAACTCATGTACAAAGAGAAACTCAGAGATAAGGATTGGGGGGGAAAGTTCTGGGGGCATTCAAATCCTTGCCTTCGAGTCCTTGCCTCTATTACCTAAGGTAGCCACTGGGAGGGTCCTGACCAATACAGAGTTTGCATAGCACACTAGTCTGCTGCTGGCCCACACCTTGTTGACCAGGATAAGAGAGTTCACCATTGGCTCTTTGAACTTACCCAATCAGATCTGGCCCCATGACCCAATACTTTTTTTCTAGGACAAGTTTATAAACTTAATTATCAGACCTCCTACAACAACATCTCTGAGGGCTATATTCCAGAAAAAGAGTTCTAAAATTGTTTTGAAGGGTGGACTAGACACTGGCATGAGTACATAGCTTCACAAGAGGAGTACTTTGAAGGTGACTGTAGTGATATTCAGCACTGAGGTATAGGAGTTCATGAACATAATTGTCCAACCTCATATGTAGAGATAACATGGACATCTTAGAATTGATATGCATTACTTGATCCTCTGACCTCAAAGGCAGGAGGATTGTCCTGGTGCTAACAATATGAACAGTATGATGACACTACTGACCTCGACTATGGGTCCCCAGACTGTACGATTCACAAACCAGACTTTTTTTTTGAGGGAGTGAGGATCAGAGTTGCCACCTTTTTATTTTGCCAAACAAGGCTAGTAGACTTAAATTTATTCCTTTCCAATTCCTCATGCATCCATTCATTCATTTGTTTAACAAGTCTAATAGATATACTTCTGTAAGCCCAGAGGTTATCAAGTAACCTTACCCAGTGACTGGAAGAATGTAAAGTGTCACATGAATTCTTCCACCTCACTTGATACCTTCAGTTACTGTCTTAGTCCATTTGTTTTGCTGAAAGGAATACAGGCAGTCCCCCGTTATGGATGACCCAACCTGTGGTGTTCTATCTGTACTTACAAACAGGGTCCCGAGGCACCTCATAAAGGTAATTTATAATTAAGTAACTAAATTAATAATTCTGGGACGGGTTTCTTCTGTGAATGGAAACAAACCCACATGGCATAAGTGATCTTTATGGTATCAGCTAGTCTCATGGATGGAGAAGCAGCCGACAGAAACATAAAAACACAAAGAATCAGAAGATCCAGAGACAAGAAAGTTTACAACAAAAGACTTAGCTGAAACCTTTTGTCTCACTGAGGCAGGATTTGCTAAGCTTGCAGAGCAAGATCCCAACGCTGAGTGGTTTACAAAGGTTTACTGTATAGTGAGAGCATCAGCTGCTACCTGGCCATTTGTGATGAAAAACAGAAAAAGGCTGTGAAAATGACCCTAGATACCTTTGTAAAGAAACTGACTTCAGGGCAGTGCCTGTGGCTCAAAGGAGTATGGCGCTGGCCCCATATGCTGGAGGTGGAGGTTCAAACCCGGCTGTGGCCAAAAACTGCAAAAAACCCCAACAAACTGACTTTAGTAATAAGCTCCCCTCCTCCAACAACAGAATCAAATTTTGGTTCTCAGCACCATCTCCATCATTACCTTCTGGTTAATATTAGCCTAACTTCTTGCCTCAAAGATGGCCCTTCCAGGAAGTAAGACATTTATGCAACATTAGGTGAATTTAGTATTCTTCTTTGAAATTTCTCCTATTTCCCTCTAAATTTTTTGTATAAGTTTGTGTTCACGTTCTGTTTGAATTAAAAGAAAGAACACAACAGTTTCTGTAACTCGTTATTATAAGTTATTATTATTACAGTGTTACACTGTATTATTACCATGTATAAGTCATTATAGTATTATTATTATCATATATGTGCTACTCACCAGAGATCCAAGTTACATACAAATCCAATCTATCCAATCCAATTCCCGCCTCAGGAATGTATCCCATCCATATCTAGGGACTGTCTGTACCTGAGGGTGGATAATTTATAATGAAAAGAGATTTATTTGATTCACAGTTCCACAGGTTATAGGGGTGGCTTAGTGCTAGCGTCTTTGTCCAGTGAGGGCAGGAGGGAAGGGGGAGCCAGCATGTGGAGAGATCACAGTGGAGAAAGGAAGCAGGAGAGGAAGGTGGGGTAGTGTCAGGGTCTTTTTAGTAACCAACTGTCCCAGTTATTAACTAATAGAATGAATAGAGAGCTCACTCATGACTGCAAGGATGGCCCCAGACCACTCATGAGGAATGCACCCCCATGATTCAAACACTCCCATTAGGCTCCACCTCCCAGCACCCACCACAATGAGAATCAAATTTTAATGTGAGATTTGAAGGGGTTAAACAAACTATATCCAAACCAGTTACCTTCCAGAATTTAGGACAGAGTATATGAAGATTGTCAGTTGTTTTTGTTGGGAATAATTTTTAAAATGAATTGGAAGCTAGAAAAGGCAAAAAGAGGTGAGGAGGACTCAGTGGCAGTAAAGTTAATAGGGCCACGCCTTGGGGCAGGTGTGGGACATTTGTGGAGCAGACCAGCAAAGGGCACAGGCCCTGCTTGAGGTGTGGGTAGCACAGGAGCTGGGGGGAGCAAAGGGGGAGAGTACAGCCCAGCCCCTGCATTTGCTGTGCTATGAGGTGCTTTGCAAGGACATAGGCAAGGGCAGTGTTAAGGCTTTAAACCCCTTGATGTCAGGCATCGAAGGACTGTGATTCTCCCATTTTCTCCACTTAACAGAGTAGGAAACTGTGTTTAGCCAAAGCTGTGCCTTTAGGGCAATAGCCAGAGCAAGACTCAGAGCAAATCGATGACAGTGGCACTGACTTTGCAACAGGATGAGACACAGGGACATCTGCTCAGTGCGTGTTGCATCTACGTCTGAGCAAAGTAAATTTATGTGTTCCCTTGAAACTGCTGGCAAGGAAATCTGGAAAAGTTTCTAGTCAGCAAAGCATAATGAAATGGAAATTAATTGTACAGTACCCATTACCTCCAATTTAATGTGTCAATAATACATTTCTTATTTATTTACTATGTCACCTGTTTTACTTTGGTGAAAGTAAAAAGTATCTATTAGAGCTTTTGTGTACTCATGTGTAACTGTGGTCTTCTTGCTTTATTTCTTTGAGATGGTTTTGAGTTCCTGAGTCTCTAGATCTCTTGCCAAGATGGTGGTGGTGGGGTGTGTCAGTGATGCAGCCCTCTGATAGGGAGTATGGTCGGCAGCCTCTACGATGGCCCTGGATGATCACCTCCTGGTGTAGTCCCCTCCCCACACTATCAGGGCTACCTGTGGGATACAGCAGAAATGGGTTCATTTCCAAGAGTAGGTGTTAAGAGACACTGTAGCTCTTGTTTTGAGTTCTCTCTCTCTCTCTGTCTGTCTCCTGGATCAATCATTCTGTAAGCCAGTTGTCATGTCACAAGGGCACACAGTCTGTGGAGAGGCAATGAGGCCTCGAGCCAACAGCTAGAGAGGGCCTGAGGCTTGGGAGTGGATCCTTCAGACCCAGTTGAGCCTTCAGATTACCGCAGCCCTGGCCTGCCTGCAACCTTGAGAGCCCCTGAGTCAGCATCACCTGGCTAAATCATGCCCAAATTCCTGGCCCACAGGTGCTGGGAGAGATCACAGGTTTGTTGTGGTGTTTGGGAATACTTTGTTACACAGCTATGGATAACTGCTACAGGAAAAGAAGATGGCATTTCTTACTAACTACCCTAAATCTCTCAAGAGACCCACACCTTATTTCTTCTGCAGGGAGAGCTGTCCGTGGCCCTGATTAGAGGGGTTGAGGAATCCTCATGTCCTTTGCCAGACCTGCGAGTACTGGCATTTTGAATTAGATATAGGAAGGGATTTTCCTGACATTCCATGCTGTCTGCTTATAATTCCTTATTATTGAGAGGTATAGGTAATGACACACACAGAGATTCTAGAGGCTAATGTAGAACAGTTCTTCTTGTCCCTGTTCTAGTTAGGTGGGGTACAGAAAGCATTTTTTTGTGCACATGTAAGCGTTAGAAACTGGTATAAATGAGC
Organism: Galagoides demidoff; assembly: GCA_963574575.1. Classification (NCBI taxonomy): domain Eukaryota; kingdom Metazoa; phylum Chordata; class Mammalia; order Primates; family Galagidae; genus Galagoides; species Galagoides demidoff. The sequence goes on along the minus strand of CAUYQV010039952.1, from coordinate 975 downwards.
TGGGCATGGTGGTATACACTTAAGAGTCCCAGCTACTCTGGAGGCTGAGGTGGGAGGATCACTTGAACCCAGGAATTTGAGGCTGCAGTGAGTGAGCTCTGATCACACCATCGTACTCTAACCTGGGCAACAGAGTAAGAATCTGTCTGTAAAAAAAATAAATGGAAGGAAGGAAGAAGGGAAAGAAGGAAGGATGGAAAAAAGGGAGGAGGGAGGGAAACTAGTATAAATAATAAGAAAAAACGACTTTCTTATTACAAAGGCAAAAATATTCTGTGTTATAAAATAAAAAAGGCAAAACCATTAATAATGCATAATTTCCCCATCTAGATATAAATGCTGTTAATAACTGGAGCATATCTCTACTTGTATCTATGTATATATATTTTATATGAACAGGTAATATAATAAATGCTTTTTTAATGACTTTTTCATTAAATATATTATGAGTCCATGTTTTCATGTCATTAATGTATTATGCCATCTACAGTTATAATTTTAAATGGTTTCACAGTTCTCCATTACACAGATGTGTTATAATTTCTTACCAATTCCCTTGTTGGACATAAATTTGTTTTCATTTTTGCTATTATAAGGGTTGTCAGAAAGACTATGCTTGTAGCTAAATATTTGTATCTTCTTTGATTTTCCCTCTTAGAATAAATTATTGAAATAGAATGATTGGATGAAAGCATATATATATTTTTTTTTATTTTCATTTTTATTTTTATTTTTTGTAAAGATGGAGTCTTGCTGTTTTGCCCCAGCTGGTCTCAAACTTCTGGCCTTAAGTGCTGGGATTATAGGTATTAGTCACTGTGCCTAGATGACAAACATAATCTTTAAAAAGTCACAGAAACAGGATCTAGAAAATACCTTAGACATTATTTTGATAATCCCTCTGGTTTTTAGTTGAGAAAACTAAAGGAAAAGACCAGGAAATTTCACTGGGCACATTTATGCCAGCACTTGGGC
>CAUYQV010039951.1:0-12101 GCA_963574575.1 Galagoides demidoff | reverse complement strand
TTGGCTCAGCTCCAAACCATCAGTTTACTTGCTAAAATTCTGTCCTTTAGCTCTGGATGGGAGGCTCTGTGGAAAGCCGGCTCCAGTCAGCCATCTTGTCTCCGCCCTTACACTTTTATCAAATATCTTTATTAAAAATAGAAATAAATTTTTTTCATATCTTTGTGACAAGTAGGAGGTTATAACTTGGATCCAAGGACCTAGACTGAAATTCTCATAAAGATAAGAGGACAAGACTCATCCTTCTTAATCCTTATGAAACTGAGGGCTAACTAGGTTAGGCCCACTAAACTGAACTGGCCTCTCTAGTTTTTTTTTTTTTATTTAAATACCCATATAGTTAAAAGTCAAGTATGTAAATAGTATACAGCTAAACTACTAACATTCTTATAAACAGCATCGGTGATGTGTAGGTCACTATAGTAGTAGTTGCCTAAATTGTTTTTCATGAACTCGGACTTAGCTAACGTTCACTTCAAGATGGTTTAAATCCACTGAGGGGTTTTGGTGGGAGGAATGAAGAGGTTTGACACAGAGTCTGTGCCTGGGGACTGAGGAGCTCGGGGAGGAATCCTCCCAAGCAACCCTTGGGTCCATAGTTGTTATCATAAAACATGGAGAAGAAGATAAAACTGCATATCAGACATTAGCACTGATAGGGAGATCATGTAGAAGATCAGATAAAATGTCTCCACCTTGTTTTTGCAAAACCACAGATTTAAAGCATAACCTTTGCCTTCAGTGTAAAGAGATTTTTGGAACCCAGAGAATCTTTATTGCCACACCTCACATGGACATTCTCTCTTGGAGGTCAGTTTTCTGCCCTCTTGCATGTACAGAACTTACATACCATTCTCGTGACTCTTTAGGTCTCTCAAGGAGAAAGCCTATGACCAAGGTCAGGGAATAATTTTCCTCACACTAACAACCCTTCAACTGGGCCTATGTGAGTGTTCAGTGGGTGACCTTTTGATTTCAGAGGTCCAAAAACTCCATCCTCAGGCTATACTAATTTTCAGAACATGTATTCTAGGAAAAGCCATAAATCCTGTCCTCTAAAAGGGAGATTTGAGATTAGTTCTCTCATCTTCTCACTTGTATGCCTTGTGAATACACCCGTTCTCTGACTCAAAACTCATCATTTCAGAAATTAACACACTGTGAGATGGGCAAATGAGCCTAGTTTGGTACCAATTATGTTTCAAAAAGATGACCCAAACATCTCCAATGGGGAAAAGAAATGTAAAATGGAAAATTGGCAAGAGACTTATTTAGCATTTAAAGAGAGTTAAATACATCTCAAAAAGAGAAATTATAAGGAATCTCATATTTCTAAAGGAACTGCTAAAGAGAAAAGAAGTGGAGAGAAGTTCTCTTTCCCTTTTGGTTTAAGGGGAAATTATATTTTTAAGCTTTGTATTCATTATTACTCAATGTACAAAGACAATTTAACTCATAAAGAATAGTCCCTTCAATAAATGGTATTAAAAAATTAGATGTTAATCTGCAAAATAAATAAACCTCAACACATACCACACATCTTATACAAAAGTTAGCTCAAATAGGTTATTAAAATAAATAAGAAAAATGTAAAATTACAAAACTTATACAAAACAACATAGGAGAAAAAAATCTATGTGATCTTGATTTTAGCAATGAGGTTTTTTTTTTAATTTTTAGATATAATACCAAAAAATTTGATGAATTGTCATTGGTAAAAATTAATCTTTGTTTTGTGAAAGATACTGATAAAAGAATGAGAAGATAAACTATAGATTAGGAAAAATATTTTTAAATCATATGTCTGTAGAAGACTTTTATCCAGAATATGTAAAGAATACTTAAAACTCAAAAATAAGAAAATAAAAACCCCATTTTAAAAAATGGGCAAAAATTGAAGAAGAACCTCACAAAATAAAATATATAATGGCAAATAAACATGTAAAAACAATATCAACATTATCATCATTTGGGAAATATATATTGAAACCATAAGGAGGGAGAAGATTCAGGAAGGATGGTGGAGTATGAAGCACCAGAAATATGACTCCTCAAAGATAATTATAATGGCAAAATCTGTCTTATGTTAACTAGTTTGGAACTCTGGAAACCACTGAAGACTTATAACTTCCCAGGGAAGGCTTAGATGGTACATTTTGGTTATTTCAGTCATTTCAGCTCTTACAATAGTGATAGCTCCCATGGCAAGCAGCTGTGCACATGTTCCTGAAACAGGTTGCACACAGCTTCTAGGAACCAGGAAAAAATGAGCCCTACCCTCCAAATTTTGGGCATCTGTGCTCTAATTGCTGCTGATTTCTTCCTCTAATTACACAGAAGCAAAGAGATAGTAACATTGTCATTGTACCTTCTCCGGTTGTTGCAAGCTCCTTTACCTCCAGCTGAGGTGACTTCCAGAGGATTTAACAGGTGAGTGTCCCTTCTTCATCTCTCTCTTTCCTTCTTTGGGAGCCAAAAATTAAAGACCAGGATATTCAAAAGCAACAGCATGTAAAAGGTAAATAGAAAGTCACCATGCATACCCAGGAAAAAGGTACATGATCAGAAAGGCTCTGAGAAGACTTTAAGGTCACACCAGAGGCTAAATCTTGGCACAGAGACAGCCTACAACAATAGTAACAACAGCAACAATAACAAAATAGTAAGTTCTCAGGGAAGGGAGAAAATCTGGTATCTAGGGGTTTACTACATTATTAGATATAAATGTCTGATTTTCAACAAAGAAAATCATAAGGCATATAAAGGAAAAGAAAAGAATGGCTCGTGCAACAGAGAAAACTAAACCAACAGAAATGGTCCCTGAAAGATATACTAGAAAAAGGATTTTAAAAACTGTCTTAAAGATATTCAGAAAACTAAAGGAAGATGTTGAGAAAGCCAGGAAGATGATATATCGTAAAATGAAAATATTAATAACAAGATATGAAACCTAAAAAGAAAACAAAAAGGAAATTCTTCAGCTAAAAATTACAATAACTGAAATGAGAAATACACTGTTTGTCGTGACCGAGGAGGCAATGGGTGAGAAGGCACAGGGTCTTTAGGCTCATAGCCTTTCAGAGTTTTTTCTTGCTTTTTACTGTCTTCCTCTGAGTGAGTTTTATGCACTATAACATTCCCTTTTTCATCAGTTTCTGACTGAAAAGTTGCAATGCTAAAGTAATTAAGTTACATAGGGACCATACCTGTAATTGTATTGTGTCCCCTAATTGATGAGCTCTACAGAGAGCTCTCACAACCTGTTTCCAGACCTTTACATTAAGAACTGCCCTTCCTGTAGACTGGAACCAATAACAGTGTTTCTTAACATGTTTAAGTAATTCTTTAAAAACCTTTTGCTTCACTTTCCCTCTCGTGGACTTCAATAATGTTTTGAGGTTTTTGTTTGTTTGTTTGAGACAGTGTCTCACTATGTCACCCCAGTATGGTGCCATGGCGGCATCACACAGCTCACAGCAACCTTCAACTCTTGGGCTTAGGTGATTCTCCTGCCTTAGCCTCCTGAGTAGCTGGGACCACAGGTGCTTGCCACAATACTTGGTTATTTCCCATTGCAGTTTGGCTGGGGCTGGGTTCAAACCTGCCACCCTCGATATATGGGGCTGGCACCCCACTCACTGAGCTGCAGGCACCACCCAACTTCAAAAATGTCTTTTAAAGCTGGAGATATTGTGATTCAATGGATGGAGAATTACCCATTGCTTCCCCGTAATCTCCTTCTTGTGTTTGCCGAAGAATTCACTTACTCCCAAGTCTGTATTCCTCTTTAGTCAGTGACCTGGTTCAGATCCTGCCAACTGCGCCGGATGTCACCACAGCATAAATGATCACCTGGACATGGGTTGATGGTACACGGTGCAAGAGGTGAGTCTAACTATAGGTGCAGGATAACCCTGAGCACTGCTTGCAGAATCCTTTTGTTGAGAAGATACCTAGTAGGCAGAAATATTACTAAGCAAAGGCATGCAGGGGCTGCATGCTTGGGGAAATGATCTCATAGGTGCCTACAGAGTATGTACTCAAGGAAGTGATCTTCAAGGGTGGTAAGAAAATGATCTTCAAAATACTAAATGCAATTTTTCTCCACTAATCCTTTAAGGAGCCGTCGTAAAATGCTTAATGTTTGACAATAGCCTTTCTACTATAGGACTGAACTTTGCTCCTCTAGGATTACTGAGTTACTTTGTGGCTTGCCTTCCAAGTCACGAAAGATTTTCAGGCTTGCCAGGAGAATGTCTTGTTCTCAGTAATTCCTCAGATGAGTTATGATATTGGTGACTGTTGTAGTAAGTATGATGTTTAATCCTCTAAAGGGATTCAAAGGTGTAGTTAAGTAGGCAAAAGAAAGAATCAGAAAACTTGAAATGGACAATGAAAATTGCTGTGGATGAGGAATGCAAAGAAAAAGGATTTAAGGAAACTGAACAAAGTGTAAGCAACCCATGATAAGTGGATCAATGTACATATTGCAGAGTATGTGGAGAGGTAGAAGAGCGAAATAGGTAAAGAAAATATTTGAAGAAATAACAGCTGAAAATTTCCTAAATTTGATAACAACAAACAACCAAGGAGCTTAATGAACTCCAAGTAGGACGAACTGAATGAGATGCAAATCAAAATACATTATAATCAAACAGTCAAAAGTCAGAGGCAAATAATCTTGAAGGATCAAGGAAGAAGTAACTTGTCACACACAAGAGCTCCTAAATAAGATTATCAGGAGATTTCTCATCAGAAACTTTGGAGGCCAGAAAATAGTGGAATGATACAGTCAAAGCACTAAAATTAAAAATAAATGTCAACTAAGACTTGTATATCCAAAAATGTCAACTAAGAATTATATATCTAGCAAAGCTGTCTTTCAAAAGTGAGTGCAAAATAAAGACATTCCCAGATAAACAAAAGCTGAAGTTATAACTGATAGACTTGCCTTACAAAAAATGCTAATGGAAGTCCTGTTGGTTGAAATGAAAAAACAATACACAGCAACTGAAATCTATATGAAGAAATAAAGATTTCATCAAAAGTAAACCCTTGGGAAATGTTAAAATTTAGTATTATTGTAACTTTCGTTTGTTACTTCACTTTTTATTCTTTGCATGATTTAGGAAGCTAATACATTAAAAAATATTAGTTTAAATGTTAATATTATAACTTTGATTTGTAGTTACATGTTTTATTTCCCACGTAATTCAAAAGACTAATATATTTAAAAGAATTATTAATTTATGTTTTTGGACACACAATGTACAAAGATGCAGTTTTGTTATGTCAGTAACTGAAGGGTGGTGACAAGACAGTAAAGAAGCAGGATTTTTGTATTCCATTGAAGTTAAGCTGGTATAAATTCAAATTACAGTGTTATAGCTTTAGAATATTAAATGTATCCACAGAGAAAATAGCTATAGAATATAGACAAAGAAAATGAGAGAAATTTAAACATATCTCTACAAAAAATCAACTAAAGAAACAAAAGACAATGAAGGAAGTAAGGGACAAAAAATGCTATAAGGCACATAAATCAAATAGCAAAATGATTGAACTAAGTGTCTCTTTCTCAGTAATTAGTTATAAATAGAAAAGAAAAAAAAAAGTTACTTCACAATGGAGAACTCCTGCAAGCACCACCTTAACCAAGTCCTCAATGTAAATAACATTAGTAATAAGACTGGACACAAGGCAAACAACTTAGTCTAGGCCTAATTTTGTTCCACTACTCAGGCAAGGTCCTTCTATATATTCTACCTAATGTCCTGTGAATCATGAGGTTTTCTAGTCTGGCTAGTAAGAGGAAGCAATATTCCAGATCCTATATGAACACTGAATATTGTTCCTCTAATCCTTTAGGGGAGTTCTTTTGCTAGCCTGAGGTAGTTTTCTTCTTTCTTTTTCTTTCTTTTGCAGTTTTTGGCCAGGGCTGGGTTTGAACCCACCACCTCTGATATATAGGGCTGGCGCCCCACTCCTTTGAGCCACAGGCACCACCCCCATAGTTTTTTTACTTGCATGTGATAATCAGTATACTGGTGAAGGCTCAAAGAAGCCTGATGTGGATCTCCAGAATTTTCTTTCAATGTACCTGTCTTCTCTTCAATCTGTTCCATACCCTCTAACTACATAATCTCCACAGACTCCCAAATTTGTCTCCTTCACTCAGGGAGACTGCTGAGCTCTACCTGGGCTCCCCTTCCTGTGCTATACTTTTAAAAACTCTCTCATTCAAAAATATGCAGCAATCTCTGTGTTTTCATTAACCTCTTATCTCTCAGGGTTCACTGCCCTGCATTGCCTGATGTCTAAGGTCTTAAAAGCTCTTGTTTCATATATGAGGTCTGACAACTAATTTCATGAACTCATTCTAGAATAAGTGCTACTTACCTTATTGCTGAATATATCACTTGGTCACCTTTGAAGTACCCTCCCTCGGGAAGTTATGCCCTGACTCCAGTGTTTATTCCACCCTTCTAAGCAATTTTGGAACGCTTTCTCTGGAATGGCCATCAGAGCTGTCATCATATTACACTTGATCTCCTAAATCTCATCCAAATGTATTCTTTTCAATATTTTCTTTATCTTTTAGTAAGGGAAAAAGTCAGTGGGTGCTAGATCAGGTGAGTCGGGAGGGTGCTCCAATATAGTTATTTGTTTACTGGCTAAAACCCCACTCACAGACAGTGCCATGCATTGTTAAGATGCAAAAAGCCATAAGTTGTTGGCAGAATGTTTAAGTCATTTTCATCTAACATTTTTACACAGCCTTTTCAGTATTTCCAAATAGTAAACTTAGTTATCTGTCTGTCTAGTTTATTCATAATGAATAATCCCCCTAATATCAAAAAATGTTAGCAATATCATCTTGACTCTTGGTTTGGACTGACAGAACATTTTGAATTATAAAAAAATTGACTGACTTTCATTGTGCACTTTGGCATTTTATTTCAGTGTCATATTGGTACACTCATGTTTTATCACCAATGATAATACATCCCCAAAAGATCATCTCGACTCTCCAAAAGGTTGCAGCAAATGCTGACTCTCTTTTGCTTTTGTTCATTGGTGAACTCCTTTGGGACCATTTTTGCTCAAACCTTTCTCATGCCAAGATTTTCAGTTAAGACTTTCCTAATTCTCTATCAATGTTTACTTGGTCTGCTATGTTTCTCATAGTCAACTGATGATTTTAATGCATAATTTGACAAATTTTTGGAATGTTTTCATTAGTTCTGCTCATTACTGGCCCCTCAACCTCTCTTCATTTGTGGCATTTTCTCTCCTTTCAGAAAAACATTTAATCCATTTGTACACTGCCATTTTCTTTATTGCATTATCCCCATAAACTTGGACTAACATGACCCTGATTTCACTTCTACTATTGTGAAGTTTAACAGGAAATTTAACATTTGTTCATTGCTCTAATTCAAGTTCTGACATTCTCTTGGTAGTGCACAAAAACATGCAACAACAATGAATGCTTCTCAGCAAGACACCACCACATGTTGACAAGAATGCAACTGTGAGACACAGATACACCACGGTTATGAAACCTTACCAAGTTGTTTGTATAGTGCTGCCAATGTAAGTGCATGGTGGCAAGTTTGTGAACTTAATTATGAAACCTAGAATTTCATCCGATTGCTTTCTTCTTTCATTTAAAAAAATAAATATAGCTCCTACTACTCCATATCAGACAGCAGTGGAAAACTGCTTTTAGTTCTTCTATCTTTCATAACTATTACTTTATTATAGAATCTTTTGGGCTCTACATTTGCTTATTTCACTTATGGCAGTCAATTTCTTAAGTAAATTTTATGCTTGATTCATTTAAACATCTAAGTGGTTTTTTTTTGTTGTTGTTGTTGTTTGTTTTGAGAGCTGAAAACTTCTCTTTGTTGTAGTTTGACTGGGGCCAGGTTCGAACCTACCACCCTTGGTATATGGGGCCAGCACCCTACTCACTGAGCCACAGGTGCCACCCTAAACATCTAAGTGTTTTATATTTATCTACATATGATCTAAATATTAAAGTATTAATACCAACATATGCTGTTACTGTTACAGAGTTGAATTGTAGATGCACAGTGAAAATAGATACAATGTATGATTAAATGAATGAATTGATAAAATACCAATTCCTTTTCTGGGTTATTGTAAAAATCAATTAAGTAATATCTGGATAAGCATCCACTTTAATATCTTTCTTTATTTTTAAAATATTTTTATGGATGTTTAGTGGAAATTTTTATGGATGCTTCTATTTCTTTCCTACTCTTTGAATTCTGGTCTTTAAGTTCTTGAGAAACCCATAGTAGCTTAATCTAATTGAGTTTGATACCCCACTTCACCACTGCCACACTCTCAGGTCAACTCTCTACCAGTAAGGAACTGACAGTAGAACCTAAAATATGCTTAGCCCCTGTAATCCAGAGTAACTGTTGCTGAGTAAGTTTTTTCCTCATTTTTAGGACTTAATGGCTATTCACATGGAAAGGAGGGAGAAGAGGTTTCAGGGGCAATTACTCTAAAAATTAAGAAAATAATCAGTAAGCAATCAAGCTCAAGATGGGATCCAAAGTCATCCAAACATCTAGCTACCGCTTTTAATTCAGCAAACCCTTTGATGAATATTTATTGGGTCTTTTTTAAAATTTTGAAAATAAGAAACAAGGGCAATCCATTTAGGCCTAGGATTTTAAGACACTCAGCATCACTCACTGAAAAACACTCAGAAGCAGCACAAATGTCAACCACTGATTTCTAATTGCGAAGCACTTTTTATAAGACAGCAATTGTCATAGTGACAAATGACCTAATTTTTCTTTGGTTTTCATATGCAATGACAATTTGTGGTTGTTGGCATGTTTCAGTTCTCTGAATTGTATTATGTCACTCTTATTGCAAGTTACATACTCACCCAAATTCATTCATCCACTTTTCTACTAAACTATCTCCCTTCCAAATTTCCGTGATAATGACAATCAGTTTTTTCCCCATTTATCCACAATCTTACTTCAATCTTTCATAAACACCTTTACTCACAATAGAGCACCATGACCTTGGCCTTTTGGAATAGTGAAATTCACACATATCACATATAATATACTGCTGACTTAAAAAAGTGGAACTCAAATATCCAGTAGTGATCAGGTTTGTGACCCTGGTACCCGATTAAATCTCATTTAAAAGGCAAGTCTTTGCAGCTCTCACTATCAATCTCCTTAATTCTGGCTCATTCCTCAACTTTGTTAACTGGGTGTTGTATTTAAACTTGACCTTTATAGCATTTATTTCCTAGGTATAAGATGTAGTGGTGCTGCTGAATCACTGCATTCCAGGTAAAAATCTTCTACTCTTTTTTTGGCTTCAGAGAAGCCAGACATGTTGTCAACATTTGTCAACATCCTCGTCACGTGAGGGAGGGCTTTATAAACAACTTTCAACCTGTAATTCAGTTCCAAACCTATAACTACATACATATTTCATAGGCTAGGTGTAGGGCCAATGTCCCATATGTATATCCATTAAGTTTGCATTTCCAGGATCTTAAAACACAGACCAATGCAGGTAAGGGACATATGCTACAACATAAATACGCAGAATTTCACTGGTTTAGTTAGCTGCAGCAGAAGTGGAGCAGGTCTGAGAGCCATGTAATCAATTTATGGGTAATTTCTGGGGTCTGTCTTCACCCCTTGATTGTTGACATTAGAAGTGATGCAGACATTACCACCTAGGCATTATGCAGCTACACCCACATCCTGAGAACGGAGAGAATGAAAAGTTCTCAAAATACATCGTTCAACTGAATGTTCAACTACATGTTCGTTTGTATATGAGATGTAAGCATCTTTTTAGATTCAGTATGAGTTTGTAAATGTGTCTCAAGAGCAGGGAGTTGGGTAGATAATAAAATTTACCCGAGCATCCATTGGTCATCCTCCCCCTACCCAGCTCACCAGCAGAAAGGGATTATACCCACAGAGAGAATAGATGTATTTCTATTATGGGTTAGCAATTTTCTCATCTCTTGCTCTCAGGCAAATCTTGACTTACCCAAAGAAATTTCAAAGCCTCCAAATAACAGAATAAAAATTGTTTATGACTCACCATTAACATGAGCCATAGTTCGATCTGATTTTGTACTACATTGATATCAGATATCAGTTAGAATTACAAACTGTAGAATATTTCAAATGTAAGTCTGTACTATACCATGTTACTGAAATGTTAACCAGTCCAATCATGACCTGCAGTGTGTTAAGATGGAGGGACTATAGTCTTATGCTGGGTATGAGAAAATATTTAGAAATCAAAATGATGCTTAGCCCAAGAAGAAAAATTGTCTGAGCTATGTCAAGTCTAAATTCACTTTTTAGGAATAAACTTCTCTCTTTTTCTGTAGGGACACATTTACCAACCAGAACACTTGATGTTTCAGTTTATAATATGTGTTTTAAAATTAAAGGTGACTTTGGAGTTTTCTCTAAGACAATTTACATTTATGTACCTAAATATCTCACCCAGTAAATGTTATTTCCAAGTACAAATTAATTTACCCATCTACCAATCTTCCTTACTTACCCAATTATTTTTTTAGCAATTAATTACTTTGTGCCAAGCCCCCTATGAATAGTATAGTCTAATTTAAAACATGATTACAAATAGTAATACATCTATTTTAGAAATACGGTGAAATTGTATTTGTGCAGATACCCTTTAGATAGGTGGAGGACAGGGACAGAGCCATCTTTAAGGAACGGGATCAAGGTGAAATCTAAACTGTAAGCATAAATGTAGTTAGGTTAAGGGAGAGAAGAGGGAAATAGCATTTGAGGAAATGAATGTACATACTACATCCAAAGGGGTTTTTTTTTTTTGCAGTTTTTTTGGCCAGAGCCAGGATTGAACACACCACCTCTGGTATATAGGGCCAGTGCCCTATTCCTTTGAGCTACAGGCGCCACACTATATCCAAAGGTTTTGACGTGCGGGAGAAGGAAGAGGGTGGGATTTGAAAGAAGATTGAATTCTCTGGACCTCAGAAGCTGAAACCTGATGGGAGTTGACAGGATGCAGAGCCTTGGCAGCCACTTGCAGAATTTGATCTTTATCCTGAGAATTGGAATCACCGGTTCTCCATATATCACCTCCATATACTTTAACCACCAGGAATGAGAACAGAGATCATTTATGCCAACATGATTTAACTGTTTATTTCAGAAAATTCTTGCTAAGAAAGTTAAAGTTATAAATCAATGATAACTTTAGCGTTTGCTTTAGGAAATTCCTGCCAACCAATTTATCCAAGCAAACACTTGACTCATCTCTCCCATTGAGGACTAAAGAATAATTGCCTGAGGAAATAGCTGGCTTATCAAATAACAGTTTTCTTATCAAGACACACATCAAGACTTTCATCTTGCTGTGCTCACCAGTCTTATTACATGATAAACTGTGTCCCAATCAGTTTGACCTGAAAGACCCACCTTCAACACTTGTGCTCAGACCCAAAGTGGTCCTATAAATATGCTACTTTCCCCCTTCTGAGACACCAGAAAGACTCATTTATGGCAGTCTTCTGTCTTAATAGAGTAAGATTAATGGACTCAACTTTGCTTAACCAATAGGTTTTCTGGTGGTCTTTGCTGGAGTTAGCAGAAACCAAAGAGCAAACAAAAAGTCATTAAAGGTTTTTAAGAAAGTAAAAGATAGGATGAATTTTGTGTTTTAATCTGGTTGTGATTTGTTGAGTAGATTAAACAAAGCACAGAATCAATGTGTGCTTATTGTAAGGTGGCTATTGCTATAATCCAGGATGAACTTGAACATAGCAATGGAGATGGAGATAAATAAGTGGATTAGAAATGTGTGTTGGTGGTAAATCCGAGAAGGCCTGCCAATAGTGGAAAAGATGGAGATAGAGGTATCAAGTATAAATTTATGAATTTTTAGTTTGCCAAATTAGATAGAAATGGTATCATTCACTGAGATGGAAAGCATAGAAAAAGGAATATTTGAGGAAGAGTGTGAGGTTAGAGGTAGGAAATCATGAGCCAGGCTTGGACATGATGAGTTTTTTGTTT
>CAUYQV010039949.1:0-11445 GCA_963574575.1 Galagoides demidoff | reverse complement strand
TCCCAGCTACTTGGGAGGCAGAGGCAGGAGACTCGCTTGAGCCCAGGAGTTGGAGGTTGCTATGAGCTGTGATGCCATGGCACTCTACCCAGGGGGATAGCTTGAGGCTCCGTCTCAAAAAAAAAAAAAAAAAAAAAGAATTACTACTATAAATAGTACAAAGAGATATAATAAAACTAATAAAGGATATGAAAAGTAGTACTAAGAAAAATGTTCTATTGACCCAAAAGAAACCAAGAAGGAGATACAAAGAGCAGAACAAATAAAAAAAATTAGCGAGATGGTATGCTTAAACCCAGCCACATAAAAATCACATTAAATGAAAACTAAACTAAACAGCAGAAATTGTGAAATTGGATAGTAAAGCAAAACATGACTCTCTGATGTTTATAAGAGATGCAAGTTGAAAATAAGAGAAAAGACTTACCTTAAACACACTAATCATCTGGGTGTGGTGGCTCAGGTCTGTAATCCCAGTGTCTAAGAGGCTGAAGCAGAAGGACTTCTTGAGACCAGGAGTTTGACGCCAGCATAGATAAAATAGCAGGACCCCCCACCTCTAAAAAAATAAAGAAAATTAGCCTAATGTGGTGGCATGCACCCGTAGTCCTAGCTACTTGGGAAGGTGAGGCAGAAGTCTGAGGCTGCAGTGAGCTATGACTGTGCTACTGTGCTCCAGCCGGGGTAACAAAGTGAGAGCCTGTCTTTAACAAAACAAAACATACACACAATAACCACAATAACAGCAACAAAACACCTGATAATCGGCTGGGCGCCCGTAACTCAGTGGTTAGGGCGCTGGCCACATGCTCCAGGGTTTGTGGGTTTGAACCTGGCTGGGCCTGCTAAACAAACAAATAAAAAAAAAAAATAGTCAGGGATTGTGCCTGGCACTTGTAGTCCCAGCTACTCAGGAGGTTGAGGCAAAAGAATTGCTTGAGCCCAGGAGTTTGAGGTTGCTGTGAGCTGTGATGCCAAGGCAATCTACCCTGATGATCATTTAAAAGAAACTGGTATGGCTATGCTGTTAACAGACAAAGGGATCTTAGGATAAAGAGTATTACTATAGAGAAAGAAGAACATTTCACATTAATAAAAGGGTTAATTAATCATGAAGATATGACAATCTTAAATATACACATACCTAATAACAAAGTTTCAAAACATATTGACTCAAAAACAAAAGGACAGAAATAAAGGAGAAGACAGATAAATCTACAGTCAGATTTGTAGATTTTTAAATCCCCCAAATGAGGCCCAGCAGGAATATAGATGCAGGAATTGTTGAAGAGTTGGAACTATTCAATGGACCACCGTGGAAGTGAAAAGGTCAATTTCAAGTCTCAGTTATAGGGGTGAGATAAGGCTAAGGAAAGATCAGTGGCAAGGTTGGAAGCCAGAGTATCAGAATTGGGCAAAGATTCTGGATAATCTGGGGCAGAACAGCTTGTCCTAGATGAATGCTGGCCTCCACAGGGTATGGGAGCCCGTTTTAGGAAATGTGGGACACTTGTATAAGCTAAAGGGAGGAGCTTCCATTGCTCATTTCTGTACCTCCTGACAGTTCTGCAAGTGCATGCTGGGCAGAACTACCCCATGTAGGGAGGTATCTAGGAGAGAGGCCTAGTGTGGAAGGAAACTTCAGAAAAACTCACTTCAGTTTTGCCAACCTGTTTGTAAGTGTGGGAAATGCCAGATACCACTTCTGTCTCTCAAAGAGTCACTATGCCTATTGGCGTAAGGTCTCTTGGATACCTATAGAAAATATATTTGGTTTTTGTTCTGTTAATGAAAGTCAAAAAATTATAATTAAGATGCTGGACACAGGACCTCAGTTCAATCGATCAGGTTTTTACCTGAGCCTGGAAATGCAGCTGGTATTGCAAGCATAGCCAGGGTAGCTGTGGCAGCAGTGGACATTGGCTATACTTCCTTTTTCTTTCTTCATCCTCTGCAGCTCTTTTGGTCCCCTCTATTCACAAGCATATCTATTTTGAAAGCATTGATTATCCCTACAATTAATAAATATACTTGGCTTCAGTTATCCAGAATTGGCTGTTGTTTCTTGTGCCTAGGAATCTTTTTTTTTTTTTTTTTGAGACAGAGTCTCAAGCTGTCACCCTAGGTAGATTGCCATGGAGTCACAGACCACAGAAATCTCAAACTCTTGGGTTTATGTGATTCTCTTTCCTCAGCTTCCCAAGTAGCTGAGACTACAGGCACCCTCCACAAGGCCCAGCTATTTGTTGTTATTTTTGTTGTTGCTGTTGTTGCAGTTGCCATTGTTTTAGCTGGCCCAGGCTGGGTTTGAACCTACCAGCCTTAGTGTATGTGGCCGGTGCCCTACCCACTGAGCACGGGTGCTGTCTAGGAATCTTAAATGATACAGAAAGGGTGAAAAGGAATGGGCTAAGGGCTCCAGAACCCCAAGGAAGAGAAAGTTTTCGGCAATCATGTAGCCATGATAATAGGGCAGTGAAATTCTCATTCATATTCCACGGTACTATCTAGCATCCTTTTATATCTCATCACAAAAGAGTTGATTGAGTTCTTGCTTCTAGCCAAATAAAATTAAGTGTTCAATTGAGGTCAAGATTCTAGAAGAAAACATATTATCTTCCATACATTGGTTATGAGGGGTGTGAGGAATTCAAACAACCCAGAATAGTATCATTGCTTCCAAATGCGTAACTTAGAACATGATGACAAAATCAATTCCCTCAAATATCACCTCAAAGCATGGACAAAAATTCAAGAATATTTTATGACCCAGTTGAATGATTTTTTTAGAGTCTCACTCTGCTGCCTAAGCTTGAGTGCCATGGTATCAGTGGACCACAGTGGAAGTGAGAAGTAGCAAATTGCTACTTCTGGCAGCAACCTCCAACTCCTGAGTTCAAGCAATCTTCCTGCCTCAGCCTACCGAGGAGCTACAACTAAAAGTGCTCACGATGATGGCCGACTAATTTTTCTATTTTCAGTAGAAATGGGGTCTCACTGTTTGTTTATTGGAAATGGAGACACAGTCTTTGTTGCCGTTGGCGCTGTGGCATCAAAGCTCACAGCAATCTCAAACTTTTGGGCTCAAGAGATTCTCTTGCCTCAGCCTCCCAAGTAGCTGGGACTATAGGCCCCTCCACAATGCCCAGCTATTTTTTTTAGAGATGGGGTCTCACTCTAGCTCAGGCTGGTCTGGAACCTGTGAGCTCAGGCAATCCACCTTCCTCCACCTCTCAGTGTGCTGGGATTATAGGCATGAGCCACCGCACCTGGCCATGACCCTGATGAGCTTTAACAGCACAAGTACATACTGTCCATCTTTGTCCAAGGTTGCCACAAAGGAACCTGTGTTGATTTTGCCAGTTTACTGTGTCAGTTAAAGAGTAATCCCCCTGATTTTCAGTTACAATTAACCCTGGCTCTAAGATAAATTCCTTGCTACCCAGACCACCGCAACTTAGTCCACCAGTCAGCGTCAACAGCATCAGGTGATAAAAGTTTTTGTTTCTGTTTTTGTTTTTTTTAGACAGAGTCTTGCGCTGTTGCCCTGGCTAGAGTGTAGTGTTATAATTATAGCTCACAACGACCTCAAACTCCTGGGCTCAAGTGATCCTCTTGCCTCAGCTTCCTGAGTAGCTGGG
Organism: Galagoides demidoff; assembly: GCA_963574575.1. NCBI lineage: Eukaryota > Metazoa > Chordata > Mammalia > Primates > Galagidae > Galagoides > Galagoides demidoff. Next base: position 7,804 of record CAUYQV010039949.1, on the reverse strand, counting down.
ATATAGGCACATGCTACCACACCTAGCTAATTTTTCTATTTTTTTGTAGAGACAGAGTCTCACTCTTGCTCAGTCTGTTCTCTGAACTCCTGAGATCAAGCAGTACACCTGCTGTGGCCTCCCAGAGTGCTAAGATTACAGACTGAGCCCCTGCACCTGGTCTCACAATAGAAACTTTGACTCAAGTTAACAATAGGCCCAATGAGCTGAAATCATCCAGGGTCATCTCCCCAGTTTCCTGATGTGTAGATGGAACACATGGCCTCATTGCCCTGGAATTGCTCCCTGACTTAAAGAATAAGTCTAAGAGGAAAAAACCAAGCAGAAGCCACAGGAGCACCTCTCCTGGCCAAGGGAGGAAATGAAAAGGAGGTTAATGTCCTGACTATTAAGGTCTGGGGTGGCAGGAGAGGTATTTGCCTTCTCTTCCTCACTTGTATTTACCTGTCAGCAATTGTGCCCATGTCACATGAAGGGTGTGTGTAGCCAGGGAAAGTGAATCAGTGAGAAGCCAGCAGTGTCTCAGATGAGAGTGGAGGCTGGTGGTACCTAGGGATTGCCAAGAACAAGGGACAAATCCATAGCATATTCAGAGCTCTTTGTGTGGAACAGGTGAGAGACCTGATCAAGAGCACCGGGAGGAGCAGTGAGTTCACAAAATCAGAGACAAAATACAGGAGGATGGGGGAGACAGGGCCTTCTCATTTCAGTACAAAGCTGTCCTGTAACTAGAAAGAAAGCACCTTATAGAACCCAGTGACTGTTATTTGTCTAATTAGTTTCTCATAAATATGCAAAACTTCTGAGATGTAGAAGATGTCATTATGTCTTTGTATAGCTAACATATGAATTTAGTTACACTTTTGACCACATGTGGAAGTAATGTTTACATTTATACACGTTGCTTTTATCCAGGGGTCCTCAAACTTTTTAAACAGGGGGCCAGTTCACTGTCCCTCAGACCATTGGAGGGCCGGACTGTGGGTCCTGGGATGAGTCAGGCAGCGGCAGCAAAAACACCCAGCAGGCCAGATAAATGTCCTAGGCGAGCCGCATGTGGCCCATGGGCCATAGTTTGAGGATGCCTGCTTTTATACATTCCACAATTTCTGAAACAATTTTATCTCTAAAATTTCTACATAGATCATGGAGTCCAGTGTCTGTATCACTCCTAGAGCCTCTTGTTGAGTCATCCAACAGGTTTTTTAAAAAACACATTTCTGAAGAACAACAAGACCAAAAAGCTTTGAGAAATCCAATTCCCTATAGACAATCACAAAGGTCTCAAGGAAATAACCTTTCAGATGGTGCGCTCCTTGCAGGTGGAAATGGGGATCTGCTCAAGCACTCAGTGGAGGCGTGAGGCTGGTGTAACACCAAGGGGACACTCAAAGTGCTGTTCACTAAAGAGTGAGAAAAGCTAATGACCCTTGGATTCACACCATGGTCACAAAAGATTAGGTTATGGGCCAAGGATCTAAATGAGTTGCTCATGTTAAAAAAAGAAGAAGAAGAAAAAGTAAAAGAAGGAGAACACTGGTAAATTAAAAGAAATGTAAGAGTCATGTCAATGGAGTGTGTGACTTGAACCAACATTTGAAAAATTTGATCCCTGGCTGGTTATCAGATATTTTTAAGGAATCATTGTTTATTTTTAAAATGAGATAATAGTATGGTGATTATGTTAAAAGAGTCCTTCTCTTGCATTTATATAATGTCTAGAATTTTCTTTAAAATAATCCAGTATGGGCTCGGCACCTGTGGCTCAAGTGGCTAAGGCACCAGCCACATACACCTAAGGTGGTGGGTTCGAATCCAGCCTGGGCCCACCAAACAATGATGACAGCTGAAACCCCCCCACCCCCCAAAAAGGCCAGGCATTGTGGCGGGCACCTGTGGTCCCAGTTGCTTAGGAGGCAGAGGCAGGAGACTTGCTTGAGCCCAGGACTTGGAGGTTGCTGTGAGCTGAGATGCCACAGCACTCTACCCAGGGGGACAGCTTGAGGCTCTGTCTCAAAAAATAATAATAAAATAAAATAAAATAATCCAGTACAACTGTTGAAGAGAGGACAGGGAGAAAGTACACGTGTGCTTAGGGCCTGGGGTCATTAAAGAGGAAATAAGATTGGCCCCAGTTGATAATTATTCAGTCAGGTGGAGATTACACCACTCTCTCTACTTTTTTTTTTTGAGACAGAGTCTCACTTTGTCACCCTCAGTAGAGTATGTGGCGTCACAGCTCACAGCAACCTCCAGCTCTTGGCTTAGGCAATTCTCTTGCCTCAGCCTCCTGAGTAGCTGGGACTACAGGCACCTGCCACAATACCTGGCTATTTTTTGTTGCAGTTTGGCCAGGGCCAGGTTTGAACCTGCCACCCTCAGTATATGGGGCCAGTGCCCTACTCACTGAGCCACAGGCACCGCCCCACTCTGTCTATTTTTAAGTATACATCCTCCATAATAAAAAACAAAACAAATAAAATTAAATGTTTGCAAAATTTGATTTTGAAACTGAGAAATTTAGAGAACGTCCTATAATATGGGAGGCATTGTAAGAATTAGATAATGATTCCCTTTTCTCTAAAAGATTCTCTGAAAGCTAATAATCAGTGTCTCACTACTGCATTCTAAATATTGGTGTCTGTGTTAGTAATTTGGCCAAAGTCACCTATGTACTAAATAGTAGGTTTGGGATTTGGTCTTTGGCAGCTTCACTCCCAAGCTCCTTCCCCTGACAAGTATGTGATACTGAGTCATAGCCAACCACTTCAGAACCTCAAACTAGCTTATCCACAGCCCTCTCATCTGTCTTGATTTGGATCAGGACTTGTAGCTGGTCAGTTAATCAGTCTCATGCTGGAGACCGGGCTACCTAAATCTTGAGTAATCAGTGTACCTTGGGCATTGTCAATATATTTTAATGAAAAGAAAGAGAATATGTGTCAACTCGAGAGTCCATTAAATAAAGCTTAGTTAAGAGAGTTGCTATTATATTTTTGAGGAACAATTTCAGTTTTGCTGTGATAATAAACATCCTTCCCAATCTCCCCAGTTTACTTTAACATACATTATTTCTCATTCACATTGCATGTTGGTATCTGTGAATCAGTGATGGTAGTTTTGCTTCCAGTATTGTCTCATTTTAGGACTAGGCTGAAGGAGCAGCCTCTTTTTTTTTTGAGACAGAGCCTCAAGCTGTTGCCCTGGGTAGAGTGCTGTGGCATCTCAGCTCACAGCAACCTCCATCTCCTGGGCTCAAGTGAGTCTCCTGCCTCAGCCTCCCAAGTAGCTGGGACCCCAGGCGCCCGCCACAACGCCTGGCTATTTTTTTGGTTGCAGCTGTCATTGTTGTTTGGCAGCCTGGGTTGGATTCGAACCAGCCACTTTAGGTGATGTGGCTGGCGCCTTAGCCACTTGAGCCACAGGCGCCGAGCCAGCAGCCTCTTTTTAGGACATGCCATTCTTATGGCAAAGAATAAGAAGCAAGAAAAAAACCAAAGCATTCAATGTTTCTTAAAATTTTGGCTCAGCTGGCTTGGTGCCTGTGGCTCAAGCCCCTAAGGCGCCAGCTGCATACACCTGAGCTGGCGGGTTCAAATCCAGCCTGGGCCCGCCAAACAAGGATGGTTGCAACAACAAAAAAAATAGCTGAGTGTTGTAGCTGGCGCCTGTAGTTCCAGCTACTTGGGAGGCGGAGGCAGGAGAAATCGCTTGAGCCCAGGAGTTAGAGGTTGCTGTGAGCTGTGATGGCAGAGCACTCTACCCAGGGCAACAGCTTGAGGCTCTGTCTCAAAAAAAAAAATTTTTTTTTTTGGCTCAGCTGTGGTGTATATTACTCCTGTCCACATTCCATTGACCAGAGGAAGTCAAGGAGCTATATTCTACCTTGGGGAAGACAGTGCAGAGAGCATGTATTATCATCTTACAGAGAAAGATGGAAAGCAGATAGCTGAGATCAATAATCCAATTGCCTGCACATTCCAAGAAATTAACTATTGTTGTAGTAGAGTATATGAATATTGCTGTTATTTTCCCATCCTCAAGTTTTCCATTTTTTTACAGAATTTATGTTATTTTTATAACTCAAAATTCATTCCATTAGGGGGAATTATAGTGCTGGGGGACCTCACTTTGTGCGTTATCTGAACTTTTATGTTGGAGGGATTTGCTGACTATGAAAGTCACATCATTCACCCTGAATCAATCAAACTGTTCACTTGACTTCTTTTCTGAACAGAGTCCAGATTGCTTTTGTTCTCCCTTATTGCATTTGTGACCAAACCTTGAGCCCTTACAAGCATTAATGAAAATGTAGCATGAAAGAGGCTGACAACATGTACTAGATGTTCATGAATACTTCTTCAATCTAAATTATGTTCTGTTTATATTGATAAACTTTCCAACACAAAAAATATAAACATTTGGTTTCACTTAAAGCTTTTTATTTTGTAATTCACCTTTTGTTACAAAAGCAATGAATGTTTATGTTTTTGAAAATTACAAAAATATAGAATAGCAAAAAGCACTAGATAAAATCACTAGTTATCTCACCACCCTGAGATAACCACTTTTAGGACTTAAGTGAATATATTTCTGGTTATACTTCTAGCATATGTAAATATATGAAAAGTCATATCATTTTCATTTCTCAATACAGTGTGACTATTTCTCTGTGCCATTAGGCATCATCCTATATTGTTGATGGCTGGACAATATCCTTTTTTTTTTTTTAGAGACAGACTGTTACTCTATCACCCTCGATGGAGTGCCGTGGCATCACAGGTCATAGCAATCTCCAACTCCTGGGCTTAGGCGATTGTCCTGCCTTAGCCTCCCAAGTAGCTGGGACTACAGGTGCCCACCACAATGCCTGGCTATTTATTTTTTAAGTTTTTTTTTCTTTTGGCTGGGGCTGGGTTTGAACCAGCCACATCCGACATATGGGGCCAGTCCCTTACTCCTTTGAGCCACAGGCGCCACCTCTGGGTATTTTTTTCTTTTTTTTTTTTGGTTGCGATTTGGCCAGGCCTATTTGAAATCAGCACCCTACCCACTGCGCCACAGGCACTGCCCTAGGCTGAACAATATCTTATGGGGAAAGCCTATTTTTATTTTAACTAGTCTGCTATTAATTATCAATTCTATTACAAATTTACTTGAACAATTTTGCCTGTAATCCTAGCACTTTGGGAGACTGAGGCAAGTGGATTGCTTGAACTCAGGAATTTGAGACCAGCCTGAGCAAGAGTGAGACCCCCATCTCTACTAAAAATAGAAAAACTGGCCGGTGCAGTGGCTCTAGGAGGCTGAGGTGGTGGATAGCTTGAGCTCATGAGTTTGAGACCAGACTGAGCAAAAGTGATACCCCGTCTCTACTAGAAATAGAAAAACTGAGGCAAGAGGATCGCTTGAGCCTGAGTTTGAGGTTGCTGTGAGTTATGACAGTACAGCGCTCTACCCAAGGCAACAGCTTGAGACTCTGTCTCAAAAAAAGAAAGAAAAAATGCCTGTGGCTCAAGTGGCTAAGGCATCAGCCACATACACCTAAGGTGGCCAGTTCAAATCCAGCCCGGGCCCACCAAACAACAATGATGGCTGCAACCAAAAAAATAGCCAGGTGTTGTGGCGGGCACCTGTGGTCCCAGCTACTTAGGAGGCTGAGGCAGGAGACTCGCTTGAGCCCAGGAGATGGAGGTTGCTGTGAGCTGAGATGCCACAGCACTCTACCCAGGGGGACAGCTTGAGGCTCTGTCTCAAAAAAAAAAAAAAAAAGAAAAAGAAAAACTAGCTGGGACTTGTGGCAGGTGCCGGCAGTCCCAGCTACTCAAGAGGCTGAGACAAGAGGATCACGCAAAACTCAGGAGTTTAAGGTTACTGTGACCTGTGACATCACAGCACTCTACCCAGAGTGACAGGGTGAGACTCTCTATCTCTCAAAAAAAAGGTGGCGGTGCGAGGGCTGCTGTCCGCCTCCCTCCACCCGCCAGCCCAAGGCAGCCAGAGCCCAGGCCACTGCCCCAGCAGCAGCGCCGAGAGCAGCCCCAACAGCAGCGCCATGGCCGGGTGGACCGCTTACAGCCTCATGGCGGACAGGACCTGTCAGGACGCAGCCATCATGGGCTACAAGGCCCTCTGTCTGGGCCGTGATTCCGGGGAAAACCTTCATCAACATCACGCCAGCTGAGGTTGGTGTTCTGATTGGCAAAGACCGGTCAAGTTTTTCTGTGAATGGGCTGACACTTGGGGACAGAAATGTTCTGTGATCTAGGACTCTTTGCTGCAGGATGGGGAATTTACCATGGATCTTCTTACCAAGAGTACCGGTGGAGCCCCCACTTTCAATGTCACTGTCACCATGACTGCCAAGACACTGGTCCTGCCGACGGGCAAAGAAGGTGTCCATAGTGGTTTGATCAACAAGAAATGTTATGAAATGGCCTCCCACCTGCCGCGTTCCCAGTACTGACCTCATCTGTCCCTTTCCCCCACCATTCCTGGCAGACTTTGCACCCCTTTCCTTCCTATACTATACACATACACCATTTTTATTTGGGGCCATTACCCTCCACACCTCTTATTGCTGCCAAACCACATGGGCTGTGGGCCAGGGCTGAATGGACAGCCACCTCCCTTTACCCATGCCCCTCCTGTGTGTGGTTGAAAACTTTTTTGTTTGTTTGTTCGTTTTTTCTGAATAAAAAAGATTCTACTAAAAAAAAAATGAAGAAGAACAATTTCAATATCCATAATTAAATTATTACCACAGACCAGTTTCTAGGAACAGAAATTCTGGAACAAAGGATTATGTAAAATTTTAAGGGCCACACTATTGAATTACAAGAAAAATACACAAAATCAGTCTATTTTGTAATCAATGATTTAGATTATCTATTCTATCAGTCTTCCTGAATTCATCAATCCTCTAGAGAGGTACCAAGGTATAGTTCTAAGGTAGCAGAGAACATTCACATTCAGATATGTAAACTAAATAATTCAGAATTACCTTCCCAGCAATGATAACTAAAATAATCCATATGGAATATAAAAAGCTTCTTCCTAAAAACATCAAAAACTGATAAATAGCAGGAAATTATTTTGCCAATTTTGTCAAGGGCCTATAGAAATATAGAAATCATGGCAATTTTTTTTTGGGGGGGGGACAGAGCCTCAAGCTGTCCCCCTGGGTAGAGTGCAATGGCATCACAGCTCACAGCAACCTCCAACTCCTGGGCTCAAGCGAGTCTACTGCCTCAGCCTCCCAAGTAGCAGGGACCACAGGTGTCCTCCACAACACCCAGCTATTTTTGGTTGCAGCCATCATTGTTGTTTGGCAGGCCCAGGCCATATTCAAACCCGCCACCTTAGGTGTATGTGGCTGGTGCCTTAGCCACTTGAGCCACAGGTGCTGAGCCATCATGGCAGATCTGAAGGTAGTAAATTATCTCATTTGATCATTTGCAGTCAGTTACTGATTGAACTCCTCATTCTACTCTTTCCCTCCCCTTCTCAGTCCAGAGCGGAGAAGTCAACATTTGGGCCAGTTTTGTCAAACAGAAGAGGTGGTTAAAAGATGTAGGAGTCTAGGGGCACATAAATTGGAAATCTAGGGCTTTCTCAGGCAGGGTAAGTCTGAAAAAACACCCTATAACTTAAGAGTTGAATTCTTTTTTTTTTTTTTTTTTTTTTTTGAGACAGAGCCTCAAGCTGTCCCCCTGGGTAGAGTGCCATGGCATCACAGCTCATAGCAACCTCCAACTCCTGGGCTCAAGCGAGTCTCCTGCCTCCGCCTCCCAAGTAGCTGGGA
>CAUYQV010039947.1:0-18792 GCA_963574575.1 Galagoides demidoff | reverse complement strand
GGAAGTTTGATTCTAATTTTGCTTTTAAGTTTTCTCTTTTCTCTGTTGGACCTGTGCTGAGTTTCCTGCCAGTCAGCATTTCTCCTATACTTTTCTGTATGACCAACCCATTTTTATTGCTTATCTTTCTACACTTTTAGAATTAAGATTCTTCCTAATATTTTCACACAATTTTCTGTCTTCTTGCATACTTGTTTTAATAGCAGTGTCATTATAATTCTTTGTAATTCAATACACTTTACAAAGTACACAGCATTTCGTAATTTCCCTAGAGCTGGTATCTTGCCAAGTTCAAGCTCTCTGTGTCTCCCTCCAAACGTTTTGTCCTCTGTGTATCATTTCTTGCTGTCTTGACCATCTATCTAGTGTATGTAGTGGATTTTGCTTATACAAAGGCAATGGGTAGATGGGAATGTTAAACCATGTTCTCTTAGAGAAATGAGAAATTTCCAGAATGAGTAAAAGTTTGAAAACTTATCTTTCATATGGTAACAACATGGACAAAAGGATTCCTAGATAATTGTGCAAATACAGTAAGCATTAGTTTTGTAAACTACGCAGCTCAGATGTATGAGTTCTTAACCAGTATGAACTTACTCTTAGTGGGTTACTTATATAGGCTGTAATTTATAAGTAATAAATGTGGACAGAATGTGTCTCTGTGTCTGTGCACATATGTTCCTTAAAACTGGGCCTTGTAAATTCTGAAATATTTTATTTTATTTATGTATTTTTTTTTTTTTGAGACAGAGTCTCACTATGTCACCTTGGGTAAGAGTGAGGTGGCATCACAGCTCACAGCAACCTCAAATTCTTCGGCTTAAGTGATTCTCTTGCCTCGGCCTCCCAAGCAGCTAGGACTACAGGTGCCTACCACAATGCCCGGCTATTTTGTTGTTGTTGTTATTGTTGTTGTTGCCATTGTTGTTTGGCAGGCCTGGGCTGGGTTGGAACTCGTCAGCCTTGGTGTATGTGGCTAGCACTGTAACCACTGTGCTATGGGCACTGAGTCAAAATTCTGAAATATTTTAAATTTAAAAAGTGGGGTTAAAAATACTTGTGGTTAAACAGTTGGTTAAATAACTGATCATTTTTGGGTTGCAGTCGTCATTGTTGTTTGGCGGGCCTGGGTGTATGTGGCTGGTGCCTTAGCCACTTGAGCCACAGGTGCCAAGCCAATAACTGGTCATTTTTATAAAGACTTGTCTACCCTTTTATAAAAGTAGATGGGGAACATTGCCGAGCAAGAGGTAATTGGTTAACATTGTGTATTTTCCTGTTAATCTTTAAGGGCAGCTAGACATTTACTAACAATCAGGATGACTCTTTACAAACATGGACATGAACTACATTAGATTAGATATGAAAGATTTAATATTGTATTTCATCATGTGCCACATTTTGTCCATGTCCATGTCCCTTTTGAACTGAGAATTTACCTTTGTTTTTGAGAGTACATTTAAAAAATTTGTTTCTATCTTGTGTAAATAAGAATTCATAAATTTTTAGCCAGATTTTATGAATAATACTCTCATTACATATAAAGGTATATAATAGGCACTTAGCTGATAATGAAGCTTTTTGAGCAATATATTAAGTCTTCATGCATTATATAAAACCCTGTAACGAAGTACCTAAAAATATAGCTGTAAGCAGGGGCTGGATAAATACTTTCTTTGTTATAATTGTTCTAATTTTATTTCTTCATTATTAACGATATCATTAGCACCCGGTCTTTTTCCTCCCGCCTGAACGGAGAAATGGGCAATTTTTCAAGGACATAAAAATTTTGTTGTGAATTATAACTCTAACTATTATCTTAAAACTTATATTTGGGTTATATAAACCTTAACTTATATTTGGGTTATGCAGTCACTCTGCTCATGACAGATTATTTTTCCATTGCTGTTGTAAATTATAGTAAATTTTATTTTTACTTTTATAAGCTGCACAAAGTTCCAACCCATTATCGACCTACCTGACTTATTCATATTGTTCTTTTTCAGTGTTTTTCTTTCTTATTATTTATTGCCGGTGTCTTGTCTTTCTTGTTCTGGAGTTGGTTGTAATAAATAAATATTTTACTGAAGACATAGTTTGAAGGTAACAATGCCTTGCTTCCCAGTTTATAGTATTAATAATAGAAGCTACACAGAACAGGTCAATATCTACCAAATGTAAGAAAGGTATAACATACTCAAGTCTAGAATCCAAGGAGAAAAAAAAAAACTTTGTAAGATTTTTTTTTATATTTTATTAATATAATTATACAAGAAAGAAAACTGAAGGAATAATCCACCAAACTCACTTTTTCTTAATAGTTAAGAACATCGCAGAAAGATTCTGAATTTTGGTTGTAGAATTTTTTCCTGAAATAGTGGCATTTATACAAGAAACATTGTAAATGTTTATTATTAAGTAAAAATATAGACATGCTGGTTAATTCTTATTCAAATGTCAAATAGTTTATTTAAAAATGGAATAGTTACTGGAGTTGGCAATAATAGGCCAGTTTACTTCGGGCCAGCTGTTCCACTGATAAAACCAAAGAGACTAGACAAAGGTTACTATGTCTATTTGAAATCATTAGAAAGCTACCACATAGGCAAGGACCTGTGGGAACAGCATTCTGAGAAAAAGTGAAACCAAAGTCCTGAAACTGACTTTTAAAACTATTTTTTCTTTGGAGACTCTCAACCAATTCTGAGGGAAAGTCCAAGAAGCTAAGGGTGACAATCAGAGAGGCTGGGCGGAGTCCTGGAAGTTTCTCAAGGCTGAGGGGACGAAACTGGGAGTTCAAGGCCATAAAGTAGAAAGAGCCCTGTGAACACCCAAGCTTTCTCTCAGAGCCCTGAGGGCTGCTTTCAAGGAATGAGGGAGAATTGTAAATAGTTAGTGCTTCCAAAGACTGAAGTTCAGATTAGAACCAATTCCGTCCTTGTCTAGGGCTGCTAATTTCCCTGCCTATGGGAAAACATAGATATATCTGCTCTAGAGAAGAACCTCCAACTAATCCTGTTACTCTGACTCTTATTTTTCTTACCCAGAATATATGACAATTAGTATAACATATTAGGCATGTAAACAGAAAAGATTTGACTGAAAACCAAAAATAAAACAGATAATAGAAAAATATGATACATACGATATACATGTAGTGTTACCTAAAGTTTTACATATATTATTAGTGTGTGTGTATATATAGAGTTATCAGTTCAAGATAGGTGAAGTGGGCAAAAATAATGAAGGATATTATAGAAGACTTAATTAATTTAATAAGTTAGATCTTGGTAATGTACATAAAATTTTATAATCATTGCTAGAAAAAGGATATTTTTCACCAATGTAGATGGAAACTTTAAAAAATGTCATGCGTTAGTCCATGAAGAAAAATCATAAGTTCCTAAATAAAAAAAATTGAAAACATTCTCTGATTCTAATGCAATAAATATTGAAATTAATAACAAACTTAGAGGGTAGCACCTGTGGCTCAAAGGAGTAGGGCACCCATTGGCCCTATATGCCAGAGGTGGTGGATTCAAACCCAGCCCAGCCAAAAAATAAAAATAAAAAATAAAAAACTGAAAAACAAATGAACAAAATTAGAAACTAAAAGAGATTATTCCACCTAAAAGTTTAGAAATTCTATTAAATAATTTCTCAGTGAAAGAAGAAACATAAATCAAAATTATAGAATCTTTGAAAATATAATATTGATTAAAAAGAAGCATGTAATAGAATATAAGCAATGCATATAACTCATCAATCACAGAGAATCCATAGCCTTAAATACTCATGTCAGTATCAATGAAAAAAATAGATTTTAAATAAAGTATTAAAAATATATTAATTTATTTCTTCCTCAAATACAACAATAGTTTTATATTCAGAAATCACCAACATGTATCATATCATCAGATGAAAGGAAAAAATATATACCTAAGATTATCTCTATAGATCCTGAAAAGACTTTGAGAACATTTAATACCCATATTTGATTTAAAAAAAATGACTCAATAAGAGTTGAGAAATACTTTTGTAACAGTAATATGTGTGTGTATGACTTTTAATTTCCTTACTTGTTGTGGCCGATATATACTAATATAACTGACTTTTCTATATTTATCATCTATCTAGCAACCTTGCTAAGGTCACTTATTAATTCTAATAAATTACCTGTAGAAAATGTGAAGTTTCTATCTTTTATTTATTTCTATAAACTTTACCTGTAAGTAAGAAAACCTTTTTTCCCCCTTCCTAACCATATACTTTGAATATTTTTTCTTACTGCACTGGTAAGAAATCTAGGCCTTAGGTTAAATAGAAGTGATGAGAGTGAGAGCAACCACTTTTATCTCTTACACAAATCAGAAAGAAATTTCTAATATTGTGCCCTTAGGTACATAATTGCTTTAGATGTTTATACATGTACATATATGTACATATTATGATATATATACACATGTGTATAATCCCAATCTCAATAAATATGCATATATATAGTTGATCTTTGAACAATACAGAACTGAACAGTGTGGGCCCTCCTCGGCCGTCACTAAGACAGCATGACCAAGACCTTCTCTTCCTCTACTCTTACCCTACCCAGTTAAAGACAATGAAGATAATGACCTTAATGAGGCTTCACTACCACTTCATGGTTAGTAAATGTATTTTCTCTTCCTGATGATTGATTTTCTTAACATTTTCTATTACCTGGCTTATGTTATTGTAAGAACACAGCATATAACACATATAATATGCAGAATATATATTAACTGGCTGCTTAGGGTATCAGTAAGGCTTCCAGTCAATAGTAAGCTATTAATACTTAAGTTTTTCAGGAGTCAAAATGTATGCAGAAATTTTCCACTGTGCGGGGATTGCTGATCTTAACCCTTACATTCTTCAAGTGTTTGTATCTGTAACCAAATAAAGGAGAAAGACCACATGACCATCTCAACAGAGGGACAAGAAAGTGTTACAGTTGTCACGTTCTATAATAAAAATGACAACAGAAACAGGTGGAGAGTTCTTTAATCTGATTATTAAAGAGTGGCTACAAATACCTAAAGCAATTTATGTACCTAATGGCAAAATTTACAGCCTTCCTTCCGATGCTTTGGACCTTTTATGGAGACTTCATTGCATAGGACTGATTGACTAAACCATTAACTTGATCAACATCAACTGTAGCTTTCTCACTTCCCTGCATGTTGGAAGGTGATGCTGAAGGTCCCACACCTCTGATCCTGCCTTGGTCTTTCTGGTGACAAGCCCCCAATTGGAAGCTATTGGTCAATCATTAACATTCAAAAAGATATCACTTTGGAGATTCTAAGGATTTTAAGAGTTCTAAGCCAGGAAACTGGAATAAGACCAAATATACAGAGGGTGCCAAAATTGTATTTAAAATTTAATCATATGTACCAGTAGCAAAAAAATGAATGCAAGCCATGTTTTACTTTTGTAATTATAAAGTGGTCCCCATCAGCATCCAGGCACTTTTGATTGTGGAGAATTCTTGCTTGTTAAATGTTAACCAAAGTGGCCATTGCATCGCTGTGCATGCCATTTCACTTCCTTCTGAAGGACTGCTAAAGGAGCCAGTTTCCTACTGTCCACCAGATCCTTTGATGTCCCCCATAGGGGTGTTAACTCAGGAGAGCACGGGCGAAACTCAACTGCACTTCTTCATCTTTCCTATTGTTTTGGCAAACTCTTTTCATGGTAAGCTGTCATGTTTCAGTGCATGGAATAATCGTGGGATGAAAACTTTCCATTTTGCTGTTTAAGAATCCTTGTCCTGCTGCATCTTGTCTCCTGTGCACATTGTTTGGTAGACTCTGTGGTGACCGTGTAAACTATCCCAACACCAAAGCAGAAGAAGCAGGACTTATTGCTGCACGAGACTTCCCAGATCTTCCACTGTGCACATCACACATAGTACCTCTTGTCTCAAACTTATGGATGCGTGCAGTGGCCAGGCATGGTGGAGGTTCTGTTGCATATTCACACCTTCATTGTCTTTGCACTTCTACAATGTTCTTGAAATTCAAAATGGTCTTTCACTCCTCTAAGAGCCAATTTTCTTAGACTGTCCACCCTGTCACATGGTGACACAGGCTTTCATTTGATTACGTCAACTTTTGAGTATATGACATACTATAGATTGCTGTGGTGGCTCAATTCAACTTCAGAAAGTCATACACAGATCACTTCTCTTCAAATGTGTATGCATTTTTGACAACCCTAGTATATTTCACAATATCCTAGCTATAAAAACATGATCATAGATATTTTACCAACGATAAAAATACAGTATTTGTTATGTCCTGAGGATGCAGATTCAGAACATATGAAAATTCTATGAAATGTTGTTTCACTGTACGCTGTTTAAAATTTATCTCTGTTGCCTAAATAAGTGCTCTGCAAAGATTGCTGTAAAATCTTTTTTTGCACCTTATTAAATTACCAAATACCACAAATATCTCATAAACTTTTTTTCACTGTAACTGAACAATCTTATTTCAGGAAAACTTCTGCCTCCAGAGAGTGAAGAATTTTAAGGAGACTCAAGAGATTAGTTGAAAACAATTTCCAAATTAGAAACAGCTGATGGCACTTCTTGATATCTTACCCATAAAGTAATCAATTTTCATTTACTTTTCAAGTACATTCCAATCACATAATCTCTGTATTTATTAAATATGGATTTTATTTTATAAAATCTACCAACATATAATGATATTTTATCCTCACTTATCAATGAGTTTGTTGTTCTGTCAATGATTTTACAAGATTATCTGTCTGAAAAGATACACTTTCTTTTTTTACCCAGTAGGCAAGTGAGGCCTTTCAAACTACATAATATGCATTAAAGAATATAAAACATCACTGTCTATCATAGTCAATAATGACACAATATTTTAGTGATAATTAAGGTGATTTATATTCTGTATCCATGTTACAACACTCAGAGGTTTACTTTCTTCAGGGTGCTAAAATACTATATTCACACTTATGTCATTTGTAACAAATCATTTATTGTTTTATGATAGGAAATCAGATATTAGTTGTGATATTTGTTATTATTTTAACTTACCCAAAGATAAGTCACTCTTTTTGTTTTTTAAAAATATACTACATCAAATAGGGCTAGCAAGGTTATACAAACTAAAAAAATAAAATAAGATAGAGTAGAATCTCTGTACTTGACTACCATTTTGCATTGACCATGTTCTTCAATTGACCTAATTTTCATAGATTGACATGTACCACATGGATATATCAGTACCGTAGGCCTAGATCTTTATGTTGACCACCTCTGTATATTGACAAGTTTGGTATAATCTGTTGGGTGGTCCACTTACAGAGGTTATACTATACTTTGAAGAAATTGTTTTAAAATTTATAGCTGAGCCAAAAAATTAGCCAAAATTAAAATATTATTGTACAACGATCTTAGAAATTATGTTGTTTTCACCTTAATGCTGACTTAGTTTAAAAATTTCTATCAAAAGAGTTCAATATAACTAATAATAACAATCATGGATAATGTAGCTGTTTGCAGACAATTGAAGCAGAATTTAAGTGATTATTGAAATAAGAGGCACTAAGGCCTAGAGAAAAAAGTCTTGAAAATTATTTAATATTAACTTAACTCAGTAATTCTGTATCTGATCAAATGCATTGGGAAAAATTCTATATATTATGCCTCCTAAAGGAATGCACACATTTCAGAGCATTAATTTGAATGTGCTATGAAGTTGTATGTTAACGATCTATTAACTTGGCTTCTTTGCGCATTTCACTCATGCAACAAGTTTTAGTATATCATCTTTATAACATTACCTTTTAGTATTAATGTTATGTTTTCTCTTGTTTATCTGTATCCAAGATCTTTTCTTTTTTTAAACTAAGGAATGTACCCAAGTAGGGGGATGGTGGTGATGGTTCTAATGATGGTACGTGGCTATATATTGTACTTGACAGAAATCAAAGACCAATGGCAAGAAAAAATTCACTTCCTTGTACCTTGGCAATTTGATTTTTGCAGTTAGAAGATAACTTTGAAATTCAGGCAATTGGAGGGTGGAACCTGTGGCTCAGTGAGTAGGGTGCCAGACACCTATACCAAGGGTGCTGGGTTCAAACCCAGCCCCAGAAAAACCTCAACCAAAAAATAGCTGGACATTGTGGCGGGTGCCTGTAGTCCCAGCTACTCAGGAGGCTGAGGCAAGAGAATTGCCTTAGCCCAAGATCTGGAAGTTGCAGTGAGCTGTGACGCCAAGGCACTCCACCGAGGGTGATGTAGTGAGACACTCTCTCTTAAAAAAAGAAAAGAAAGAAAAGAAAAAAAGTAATCCGTTCTGAGTATGTCAAGGCATGGACACACACAAAAGAAGCCCGGCACCAAAGTTTAGATTGTACTTTTCTGTTTATGTGGATTGGAGAAGATAAAGTGCGAGTTGTGAAAATGATGGTCATAACATTGGTGAGTTGTCTCTTGAAGGGAGCATGAGAAGAACCTCTGAGAACGTGGTCCTGTTCTTGGTCTGGAGCTCAAGGCTGGTTTTAGTGTTGGGCTCACTTTCTGAGAAAGCATCGAAGTGCACAGTGATGATTTGTACCTTTCTATATATATAGTACTATTTCAGTAAAATAGTCTCTTAATAACATCTTTATTTACTTTGTCTCTCCTTCCCTATCATTGTTAGGGAAGACAGAGTAGAGAAATAGGAAAACTTAAAAAAAATTTTTTTTCTGAAATACATGAAAGACAAAAAATAGTACAAACAAACAAGACTCTGACCTTGGTAGGGACACAGGCAGATTATTGACAGTGCCCGGAAACATGTCGGAGCACAGGCACACAGATGCATGCAGGGAGCAGAGACTTATTATGATGCAAGCTTTCAAATTTCTGTATTGTTCTAATTTTCCAGGAGAAATGAGAATCATGATTAAATAGGATGAGAGAGTAAGGATTGAGGGGAAGTGTTGGTGATATAAGGAGAGAGAAGTTAAGGAAGTAGTCATTTAGGAAAGCAAGAGATTAATTTTGGTGGAAAATATTGTAAGAATGTTGGGCCTATTTGATTTTAATATTAAAAACTTTAAGTGATCCAGGCAGAGGGTATGTGTGTGTGCACATGTGTATGCCTGCCTGTCAGTGTGTGTGTCTGGGTGTGTCTCCCGTTTCCAACCTTATTCACCTACACTGATATGGAAGCTGCTAGAAAGGTGTATTTAAGTAGGATTATTGTTTAGCCCAGTGGATAAAGCAGAATAAGAAAATGGCAAGAGAATAATTTTAATAATTGAATATAGAATTTAATCTTCAAAAAGCAAGATGTGAGTACATGAAGAAAACCATCAATAGTGAAAATGTTCTTTAAACGAGGATTATGGGTACTGAAAAAACTCTGCATGAATGCTTCTAAGGTTAGAGTATGAGGGCAGTAAAATCAAAAGATGAGAGGTGCGATGTTTAGGCAAATAAAGTTAAAATACAGAGTTTGTTACTTGACATTGTAATGATAAATTTTGGTGTAATGTCATGGCAATAATGGTGCAAGAAAGATGGGATAGGAGCAGAAGGTTTTTTTAAAAAAATAAGATACCAGAATTTTGGCAAAATCGATCTTCATTAAAATATAAGCCAGAAATTAAACAAAAAGAAAAGAAAAGGCTGGGTGTGGTGGCTCACCCCTGTAATCCTAGCACTCTGAGAGACCAAGGCAGGTGGATCACCTGAGCTCAGGAGTTGAAGATCAGTTTGAGAAAGAGCAAGAACCCATTACTTTAAATAGCCAGGCATTGTAGCAGGCACCCATAGTCCCAGCTACTCGGGAGGCTGAGGCAAGACGATCACTTGAGTCAAAGAGGTTGAGGGTGTTGCAAGCTATGATGCCACTCTACTGAGGGTGACAAACTGGGACTCTGTCTTAAAACAAAAAAAGAAAAAAAAGTCCCCACACGGTTACTTAAATTTCAAGAATACAAGAGAAATAGAGTCCAAGAGGGTAACAGTTACTGGGAGATAAGGAATAAGTGTTTATTTTTAAAAATTCCAAGCAAGCATGCACAGTGGACCTGTACACAGATAGAGCACTTTGTATTTTAAAAGGGTGGTGTATGAAGTAGTAAAATACGATCTGTTTCTTCCCTAATGTGGTCATTTGGCACTAGAGGCTGAAATTTTTCATAGTTATGGTACATTAGGTTTAAGATCATTTTTCCAATTATGTTTATGAGGGAAATTTAATTTCAGTTAAGTGTAGAATCCAAATTTCTATAAGATATGTGAATGACCATTGAGCAAGAATTACTCACAAATGTAAAAAATATATCTTTAAATAAAAAAATAATTTTTAATTCAAATTTCTCCTACAAGAGTAAGAATGCCAAGACAAGCAGAAAGTCACATAAGTATTTAGGACACAATTGTTTACCTCTCCAACCTGACCACAACAATGGCAGATAACTTCAAAATGTCCTTAAAAGACTTAGATTTCTTTCCTTAGCACATATTTTATTTTAGAGGCTTAGTTTTATGGGTCTTTGTAAAATAATGAAATTGATAGTTTTAGTTACTTTATCTGATGATAACATCCTTCTATATATGCATGTTCAAACAGTATTTCAGAATTTTTACATCTTATACTGAGAGGTACATATTCATATAGATTGTTCTCCAGGAGAAATGTTGAAATACAGTAGTTATTTTTTCTAAAGATCTTTCATAAGAAACATAAAAACTTCCATACAAGTTTAATAAATTAAAAACTGCTTAATTTTAATAAAGTTTATGAAATTCCCTTCCCACATAAGCTACTGATAGAGTACAGAAGTTCTATCAAGGATCCCCAGCAATGTAGAGACATATCTAGAGGCTCCAGGTTGATGAAGGGCAACCTTGATTTGAAATTCTTGCTTCTCACTGCAGCCTACATGTTTGACAGGCTGTTTTATATACTGGCATTCTGCATAAAGATATGTTTGAAACCATAATTTCTCCTAAAAAAAGAATAAAAGTGAAGAATATCTGGGATATAAAAATAAACATTAGATGCCATGAGTTTTGTCCAAATGGCCATTCTATAATTAACATATATTTAACCATTTATTTATGTCACTCCTCATTATATTGCAAAATCTAAAGGGTAATGATGTTAGTCTGCTTTTAAATAAAAGTTATGATAGCATTTGGAATTGTTCCTGATAAATACTAAACGCTCCAGAAACATTTTTTAAATAAATAGATTTAGTTACAGAAAAATATGCAATTATTCATCTCTCTAAGATTTGTTTTCATCTTTTAGGAAAAATTGTAAGAAATAACTGTCACCTCAGTTGTAAAAACTGAGATGAGATGTATAGAAATATTCCATAAATGATTAAGCACTCTCTGAATATAAGATGTTATTATTAGATAAAATGTGTCTTTATTAGCCCAGCATTCAAAAGCACAGACGATAATACATGAATAAAATTGTTGATGATATTTTCCAGTAACTTTATCATAATGTATGCATTTTTATGTTTGGGAGAAATGAGATTAAAATAGTTAAACAAAGCTTGCAGTAGACATAAGCAGTTAAAGGTTCAAGAGTGTTGCATGAGAAGCCTAATAGTGCATTAAGGAGAAGAGAAAATAGAAGCAGGAATAAAAGCAAAGTTTGTTTTTCCCTCAGACTCTGATCTAGGACATAGTGTTCCAACAAATGGGAAACATTTTAAAAGAACCCGCCCATTGTCACAGGTGTAACACTGATTGCATAGAATACAAGTGGAGTTCTCTTCTTGCAGAAAGAAAAATATTTAGCCCGTGGTCATCTTAATAATCATACTCTCTATCAGCACCTGCATTAGGTACTTTACATGTCTATGTCATGTAACTGTCCTAACAGCTCTAGGAGTTCTACATTCGCATACTATTCTTCTCACTCAAGCTGCAAAGCAACAAATAGGTTTATGTAGACTGAACCAAGAAAAAAAAAAATGAGAATTTGAATCTAACTCCAGTTTCTGCAGCTCTAGATTTTGTGTTCCTTTGTCCTTTCATTGTGAAAAAAGAAGAAGACATATTTTGTAAATAAATTTTTTAAAAAGGTAGAAATCATGACAGAGTAATACAATGGTTATAAATGAATGTACTACAAATAAAGTCTATATTATAAGAAAGCAACCTCTCAGGAGAGAATGAGATACTCAGAATAACACCAGAATTCGGGTAATTTAAACTTGAGAAGTATGGACTAATCAAAACAAGTAATTTTATTACAAAAAAGACTAAAAATGCATATTGAAATCCCAAGGCAATGTTTACAGCCATTGTACATACCTATGCAATTATGCTTATATTGACTATTTACTTAAATATGTAAAGTTATTACCATACATTTTAGGTTAATGATTTCTAACTCATTTTTATAGTTTTCCTAATGTTTCAATTTCAAGTAAAATATCCCAACTGTTGGATAAACATAGCAGAGCTAAAGTAAAATTATTCTCCCTTTCCGGTTAGAAACTACCAAACCAACAAAGGAAATAAACTAAATTTCAAAATCTGCTATAATAAAACTAAGGGACTGATAGAAACTACATAATCAAAATGCATGCTTCCAAAGATGGTTAACATCAGTTAAAACTCTCACAGTAAGTGGCTAATTTCAGGAAGCAAAATTACTTTGGGGAGCAGGGAGAAGGTTCATAGTTACATCATCTAAATCTTGAGAAAAACTGGAGGGCAGAGATCCTGGTAAAAACCTCTCCTGGACCTGATTTGGTTCAGAAAGACACAAGAAAACACAGAATGTGATATGTCAAGGGAGCAGGCTGTTTCCAGGGCAGCAGAGGAGAGGCTCTGAATTGTGAAGCATTGAAAGCCACCACTATCCCTTATCCACTATAGAAAATGCTTCAAATGGATGGGTTAGAACACTGTAATTCATTCAGTTATGAGTCATATTAAGGAGATGGAATAGCCTTTGTACTGAGAGAATAATTATCAAGAAAATGATCAAAACTCAATAGATAAAAAAAAAACGCACAGAAGGATGTTATTGTAGGATGAAGAAAATTGTAAGCAAACAGGCCATTATTAATGTTCCGTAAGATACCCAGTCAACCCACCTTTCACAGTGTTCATGAGAAGTTATACAGTTGTCTTTTCTCTCGAGTGTTTCATTTGAATCCTTGATAACTTCTTTATTAATACATAGAAATATACACCCTGAGATTTCTGGACAGAGCTCAAATGTGGATCATAGTTTATATCTTAGAAATAAAGATCCTACCTCCGTGAACTTTACCCAATCATTTCCAGAGCTGTGAGAGAACCAGCTGTTCTGCTTAGATGGCAATCATTTACATGATTATTAGGTGCTCTCTAGCAAATTCTTCACAGTAGGAGACTTTTTACAGATAAGAAATTCATCAGTGATAGAGGAAATAGATTGCAAAACAGTCTAGTTAAATGCTATTATAGGGAAATGGCACATTTCGTCCATTTAGACATTATAGCTTTGTTTTGTAGTATAGGTTCAAATAAACTTTCGAATATAAAATTTTCCAAGAAGTCATTTTCTTTAAGAAACTGGCTAGGTTAAAAATAAACTTTTGTCAGCAGAAAAACTGTTTAGCTAACTGTTTGTAATCCTTAGCAGGAGCAGAGCCGAGGAGTCAAACTCCATCAATTGTGTGATAAATGGCTCAGGCTGTGGTGACTTCTAGCAGAGGGTAGTCATGAGAGAGACCCAGACTCAGCAGATGTTTTTATTCTTAAATTATCATCATAGGGCAGAGGGGAGAGCAGAAGTCATAATCATTTGATTTTTTTAAAAAATTTGTCTTTGTTTTCGTTTCACTATAGTAAATATTTTCCACCAAAGTCCCACCCACCCAATCTGAATGGGTGTAAGGAGCTGAATTCTAAAAAGAGGAGTTCAATTCAGCACCTTAATGAACTGAAAAATATTGACACTCAAAATGATCTGCTTTTTTTCTCACCTCTGAGGGCAGCAGCTTCACACTGGCTGGAGGAACTGAGGTTACGTATAAAACACATTAGATTGGGTATGAGCATAAGAAGTTTATAGGGAAATGAGAAAGTTATAACTACGAATAGCTAAATAACAAATAACATCATGTAAAATTGGTCAATGGCACTTCAAAGCACCCAAGGCCTTATTTTTTTTAAATACTTGCATTCAAATGGCGTTTAATTTTGAGTAACTTAAAGATATAGCAGGCATATATGCGAGTACGTATATTTAGACTATAATTTTAATAAAATAAACTAAGCTTTTGATAGATTTCATTACTTCTGGTAAAGTTAGCTGACTTGAATTTGACACATTTTGCAGATTTTATTTCCTCTCTATTCAAAATAAAGTAATTCCATGCAAATAGTAACAAAACAGAGCAGGAGTGGCTATATTAACATGAGACAAGATAGACTTTAAATCAAAACCTTGACACAAGACAAAGAAAAATATTATATACTAATGAATGTTTTAGCACAGAAAGAAGATACACTTTTAAGCCTCTGTGTGCTACTAGCAGACTATTAAGATATATGAAACAAATATTGAAATAATTAATGTGAGAAATAGCCCATTAAGAGCTTCAAAACCTTACTCTTGACAATGAATATAACAGCCAGACAGAATACATGTAAGGAAATAGAGGACTTTACACAGTGCGCCAACTAGATGTAACAGACATGCATAGAGCGCTATCCTCCACAGTAACAGCATACACAATCTTCACTAGTGCACCTGGACTATTGTCCAAAATAGACCATACGTTAGGCTGTAAGTTAAGACTCCATAGATTTTAGAAAGTAAAAATCATATGAATTATCTTCTATAATCACAAGATAAGGTTAACAGTCAATAACAGAAGTAAAAATAGAAAAGGTACAAAATTGCAGAAATTCACTAACACCACCTTAAACAATTCATGGGGCAAAGAAGAAATGACAGAGGGAATTATAAAATACATAGAGATAAGAAAATTCAAAAAACCACCCAAATTTATGAGATGCAACAAAAGCACTATTGGGGGAAAATTGATAGCTATGTATATGTTAAAAACAAGAAATATTTCAAATAAATAACCTAACTTTATAATGTAAGGAACTAGAAAAAGAAAGATACCTGACACCCAACATAGTAGAGAAAAGGAGACGCTGGAGATTAAAGCAGGTATAAACTAAGAGGAGAAAACCATAGAATAAAGAAAGTCAGTGAAACCAAAAGCTGGTCATTGGAAAAAGGTGACAAAATTGGCAAACCTTTAGGTAGAGAGGTTGTGAGGAGAGAAGATTCAATTTACTAAAATCAGAAATGGAAGTGGGGACATTATGACTGATCCAGCAGAAATAAAAAAGGATTATAAGACAGTACTATGAACGATCGTATTCTAACAAATGTGATAACCTAGATAAAATAGACAATTTCCTAACAGCACAAAACCCATCAAGAGTAAATAATGAAGAAAAAAACATGGGACTAGACCTCTAACTAGTAAGGGAGATCGAATCAATGATCAGAAATACCCTGGCAAAGAGAACCCTGGGGCTGATGATTTTACTGGTAAACTATTCTCAAAGAAAGAACTACTACCAATCTCTCTAGAATTTTTCCAAAAAACAGAAAAGGAAGAACGACTTCCTGACTTAGTCTATGAGGCCAATACTCCCCTCATCTAAATTCAGACAAAGGCATTACAAGAAAACTATTGACTAAGCTCCTTTATAAACAGTGATGCAAAAAAACTTTAACAAAATCCTAGGAAAATGATTTCAACAGCATATACACTGTGACCAACTGGGGTTTGGTTCTAATATGCAAGGAGGAGTCAGCCTATGAAAATTAGTACATATACAATTACATAAATATATACACATACATACACATGTCCATATATAATACAGTATCAATCATTTTATTTATGAGTGAATAAAAAATAAACAGAGTATAAATGAAAATGTTGTGTAGATAATCCATGTAGATACTCTGTCCTCAGGGAGGCAGAGAATAACTCCCTGCTCCTTTAGCATAGGCCTTAAGTAGTGACTATCTTTTCCCAAACACAGCATACAGAAGGGAAAAAATAATAACTGTACAGTGGTCAAACCTGACCAGCACAACCTCAACTCAGTGATCAAATGTAACTCTAACACTGATAAATTACGTTAACAGTATGTAACTCCTGATATGAACATACAAGAATTTCTTCCAAAAACTCATAAACCCACTCTAATCTCGAGAAAACTAGCAGGCAAATTCTGATAGAGGGCCATCCTATGAAACCTGACCTAAGGTAAATCAAAACAAAGAAGGTCTGAGAAACTGTGCCAGCTTAGCGGAGCCTACAGAGATAAGAGAATGAGATGTAACATGGTGTCCTGGAATAGAAAAGGGATATTAGGTAGAAATTAAGAGTTTCAGTCTGTTGTGTGCTGCTATCACAGAATATCCAAGAACGAGTAATATACAAATAATAGGAATGTATTTCTTATAGTTCTGGATGCTGGGAAGTCCAAGATCATGGGGCTAGCAGGCAAAATGACATCACCAGAATGATACCTTGTTCCTGCATCCTCTGGGAGAAGGGACTCTGTCTCCACAAATGTCACAAGGCAGATGGACCCAAGAATGCAAAGCTGTATAAGGCCTCTCTCATAAGGGTCTTAGTCCCATTTATGAGTGTGGAGCTTTTAAGCCCTAATCACCTAGCAAAAGCCCTTTCTCCTAGTATTATCAAGCTGGCAACACATGAATTTCGGAGGGCACACATTCAAACCACCGCACAATTCAACATGATATACAGTTTATAATAACCTAGTAATATTTGTTCACTAATTATAACAATGTACCATGATAAACTGTTAATAAACTAGGGAAATTGGGGGTCACAATATGGGAATTGTCTTTAAGATGTTTATGGATTTTCTCAATCTGAAACTTTCTAAAATTAAAAGTTTATTTAGAAAAAAAAGTGTAAAATAAAAAGGTAAAGAAAAAAACTAGACTATTTCTAAAGACAAATCGGTTTGGAATGAAAAGGCCCTATTTAACCTAATTACGAAGCTGGCATTTGTTTGATATGCAGAATCATTCCTTCTGGAACTTCGAATACACTGTGAATTCTTAAAAGAAAATGGATAATCGCCCCCACAAGGAGAGAACCAGGAGGAAGATTTTTGTCACTATATTTTCATTATAAAATTCAGATCACAGTATTCGCAATCTAATATTTTATTAATGTTTAAATCATTTATGAAAGCATATTCTAGTTTATTAATAATATAATGCTTAGACATATTGTTAAAATATGCATTTTAATTCACAATTAATAGAACTTATTCTCTTCTTGCAACATGTTATACAGGAGGGTATATGCCACTTAGCTATGCAGTCGAAAGATTTTAAAAGGGTAACGTTATTAGCTCCTTACCATTTCTTGGTGTCCCTGATCATTCTCTTTGACTGCTGTCATCTATCATGCATGCAGACTTCAAATCACATATCGTTCAGTTTTGTAAAACAAAGTACCAACTGTGAATCTCCCTAGTCCAAGAAAGTTTAATATTGTCAATACAGTGCAAAGTTCTCAGGAAAAAAATCAATTGAATGGAGGCTCTGGTCTCCTGACTAGTTTCAGATTCCTTGAAAGTTTATAGGAGGCTTTTGTGGATAACACAGAAAAGCTATAGTTTTCAGAAAGGTGGGACTCCTCATCATTGGAACATTGTCACAATGGAAATGTCGCACTAGGAATAGGGTCAATTGGAGTCAGCTGCTCCGGTGCTAACCTCCCCAGGGTTCGTCCACTCCCAGCTGTCAGGAGTGGGTCCGACCCCAAATGTCTCTAGAATTGTCCTCAGTGTCCCAATGCAGCAGAGCATGGGGGAGAGAGGAAGAATGTAATCAGCCCACAAGTAAGATGAAGCAAAGAAAAGAATCTGTGTTTGATGGTACCCGGGACAGACCCTTTGTTTCACACCTCCAGGGATAAATGTCCAGAATAAAACTGGGAGAGAGAGGACAGTGAGGAAGTCACCTGGTACCACAAGGGAGGACATTGGACCAGGAAGTCACCTGGTACCACAAGAAAGGACATTGGACCAGGAAGTCATCTGGTACCACAAGGGAGGACATTGGACTAGGAAGTCACCTGGTACCACAAGGGAGGACATTGGACTAGGAAGTCACCTGGTACCACAAGGGAGGACATTGGACCAGGAAGTCACCTGGTACAAGAGAGGACATTGGACTAGGAAGTCACCTGGTACCACAAGGGTAGAAAAGTGATCCGGAGATCCATTGTTTAAGCAGTTGCTGATGACGTCACATGGATATAATCCCTTGATTTCAGGGGCAAGACAGTGTATACTATGGTAAACCACACAGCAGTGTTAAACCTGTTTGAATAAATGATGCCCCTCTGTTTATATGTTACCACCTACTTTCCAGATAAGTCTTTAGTGTAGAACCAAATCTCAAACATAGAGACATGGGTATTAGTACGGTAAAGGACAGGAAACAGTCAAACGCTGGATCTTTAGAAATCAGCTTTTCAGTAGCTTCTGTTTTTCTATTGGATAATTCTCTTTTTTTTTTTATTCTTTTTTTTTTATTTTTTATTTTTTTTATTAATTGATTTCTGTGTACATTGATGCAAACATGGGGTACATTGTGCTGTTTCATATACAATTTGAAACACCTTCATCAAGCTGGTTAACATAACTTTCATATCATTTGTTTAATCATTGTATCA
>CAUYQV010039946.1:0-34314 GCA_963574575.1 Galagoides demidoff | reverse complement strand
CCTATTCAAAATCATGAAATTTCTCTTTATTTTTTTCAGAAATTTTATGGTTTTAATACTTTATTATAGACATTTTAGTTATGAATTATTTACAGTAAGTTCGTGTATGTCATGAGTTTAGTTTCAAAGTTCATTTTCTTTTTTACATCCAATTATCCCAGTACTATTAACTAAACAGACTATGGATGGCTCTTTTTTCAGGTCTTTGTGATCCCATATACATTTTAGAATCCAATTGACCATCTACACGGAAGCCTTCTGGGACTCTGATCCAGCTCTCATTAAGTCTATAGATTTATAGTATCTTATGGTGAGTCTTACAGTCAAGGCATTTGGCGTATCACTCCATGGCTTTATGTTTTCGTTCATTTTAGATTTATTGCATGTGTTCCATGAAACATATGTCTAAGGTGTATGTTATACATTCGATGCATTATAAAACATATTTTATTCTATTTCATAATTGCTGCTAATCATAAAATATGGAAATAGATATTGTACGTTAACTATATTTGCTGAGAACTCTCTAAATTCTCTAATTATTAATAGTATTTATTTTTTTGTTGTTCTTTCAGATTTTCTACATAATCAGTCATTTCAAATGCAAATATTGATTTGCTGTTTTACTTTTAATTCCTATGCTTTTTTCCCTTGCTTCAATGCACATGCTAGAACCTCTAGTATGATGGTAACTTTTAAGTATAGATGTGTCGATATTAAACCAAAATTGCAATCTGGAGATAAACGCTGCTTGGTCATAATATAGTAATTATTTCTATATTAGTCATTTTAGTTAGCTGTATTTTACTAAAGGTTTTTACATCTATGTTTTCTTTAATAATTTTGTCTGATTGTAGATCATAGTGATTGTCATTAAACAATATAAGTACACATTTCCTACCGTATTTTCACAATTAGGATGTGTATTATTCATTTCTTAGATGTGTAATTGAATTTACCATACATCCATGTAGGTCTGAAATACTTATCTGTTTATTCTGCAGAAAAGTTTCTAATTACTGTGTACCTTGATTAGAAATAGAGGTATTCAGGCTTTCTACTTATTTTTCAATCAGTTTTGATAATTTCAATGTTTGAAGGTGTATTTCACTTTAAATTTTCAAATTACATAGCGTAAAGTTGTTCAGTATGATATTCCTAATGGCTACTGCTTGTTACATAATAGATAGTAGATCTTATTCTTTTATTATTTTCACCTGAACATTGTAGTTATTTTAATCAATTTTAATATTTTATTTCAAATAATAGGCTTCAGTTTTAAAGATTTCTTTCATTATTGATTTGTTTTCTCTTTCAGAGATGTATGCTTTAATCTTTTGGAATATTTTTACTTTTACTTATTATGCAGCCTCTTCTGTTTTTAGCTTCTTAGGGTAAGAGCTGAAATAATTGATTTTTTATTCTTTTTCCTCTTTTCTAAGTGAGTTTCAAGGAACAATGCTTTTCTCTGCACCCCGCAAATTGCAAAGTTTTTATTTTCATTTAGTTAAATATTTTCTAATGTGTCTTTTGAACATTCGTTAATGATCATACCCTGTAAAATAATGGAGGAAGGTGAGAGAAAGGAAGAGAAAAGACATAAGGACAAGAAAATGGGGAATACTGCTGTGAAAACCATGGTTATTAAAAAGTGAAGGATTGCATGTGTAGAGACTCCACAATGATCTACGTATGTTATTATTATTCAGTATATTAAATTGCTGGTTGAAAAGTAATAATAGAGAAATGAGTTTTGGAAAGCTTCTGAATTCAGCTCCACTATGTTAAGTGTCTACATGTCATCACTCCCGTCGTAACAAGAAGAAAAAGATGGAAAAACAGTATCAGAACTCTTCTTGGTCCAGTAGAAAAATGAGATTTCAGAGCATACCAACCAGCCCGAGATCTGGATACAGAAGCATTTGTAGAAATACAAAACCAAATCTGCTGATCTAGAGTGGAAGCTGCTCATCTTGCCATAAATTTATAGGAACACTTTTAATAGCAATTTTTTTAAGTTGCTATAAACTGAGCGTAGACTGGCTTGAGAGTAAAACGCTCCTGGGCTCCAGAAACCTAGAGGCAGGGAGGGGCACTTCCACTGACTTTACAGGATCATCACAAGATTCTCACAGGATCTGAGAATGGCCCTTTTAATCCTCTAACAAGGGTCAGGAAGAATGATATGTGTGAAATGTAGCTGGAGCCTTCTCGGTAGCAAAGACCTGTTCTCCAGGGATAATTAGCGATCATTGCCAAAGCCACATCCAGCTGAGAGAAGGGCATCTCTCCCACTCTGGCCCTCTCTAGATTTATTTTTTAACTTAATGGGGACAAATATTAAAAAACATAGGCAGTGGGGGTCAGAGCTTTAAGGAAATGGATCGGGAACACTACAACCAGAAGAGACAGTAGGAGGCAGGGGAAAGGAAAATTCTCTACTTGGAGCAACAGTCCAGTAGTAGAGACTGTCACAGACTCGACATACAAGACTATTAAATCATTGAATATTTCATTGGACATAATGAAATACTTTTCCTTTTATCCCGTCATACCACCAGAGCCCCAGTATAACAGGAGTAGATTAGACTTAAAGAGCTGCAAAGCATAGGCTCTCTCTGAGGGAATCTAGACAAGCCCAAAGTCAACAGGAAAGACAATCAGGAATTTAAAGTCCCTAGAACCTTCAGCTATATGGAAATAACAAACAAGCCCAACGTAAATCCTCTTACTAAAGTCCAATTAACACAATACTCAGCTTTTAATTACAAAAAATACAATTATCCCTAAACATAAAAAGTGTACAATCTGAAGAGGCATAGTAAGAATCAGAACCCATACTGCAATCATCATTTAAAGAAATTAAAATAACTTTACAGGGCTCTAATAGAAAAATAGAGATTTGTAATATAATCAGGAAAATGAAGAGAGAATTAATGATAAAGGAGAACTACTATAAAGAAATTAACCAACCCTTCAGTGAGCTAATAGTCAGCTCTCAGGATGAAAAAGGAATCGGTGAGCTACAGGTAATTCAGTAGACAGTTTCTAAACTGAAATGAAAGGATAAAATGAACGAAAAGAATACAAACAAAAGCAGAACATTAAAGAGTATGTGACAATGTCAATAGAGATAATATATACCGACTTGGCATAATAACATGAAAAAGAAGGAAAAAATGGAGCAAAAAATGTTTAATATCTGGCATAACAATAGCCAGGATTCACAATATGAGAGATCTTACTTTATTGAGAGTTTTAACATTCATATAACAGAATTAGGTAACCAGAGGAGCAAGTTGCCTAAGTGGACAAGGATATATGATGATGTCTTAACAAGGCAACTAGTTTCCCCTGAGGGACTAACCCAACCTCTCCTCATATTCAGTGGATAATTAACATATCCTAATATTTTAAAAATATCCATTATTCTGATGACTAGTTGCACTCTATTATCTAGCATCATGGAATCTCTCTCATCTATCATCTGTAAGTGACAGGCATGGCTCTGTTTAGCCAGCAAAACACTCTACTTCCAAGATTTTGACTTGTGATTAATCCAATTATCTTCTCCGTTATAAGGAGAAAAGATTATATTGGATGGTTTTGTTTCCTGCAGCAAAGTAATTTTCTGCATGACCAGCAATAATGTAATGTGGGAGATTTTAATAAGAGGCAATTATTTTAAAATTTAAACCTTAAACAGAATGCAGATTGTAATAATATGGCAGAGATGTGCACAAAATTATGAGTCACTTTAAAAACTGTTAACCCTGCAATGTACTCGTGGATGAAACAGTGCAGTAAAGGAAACCTCACAGCAATAAAAAATGTTACTGTGTCTCCTAGAAATGAATGTGTAAATACTGAAACTGACAAGATAATACTCCCTTTTTCTGGCATTCAATAATTTAATGTGCTACACGGCTTTCATTTTTGAAATTAATAGTCTCGTTTTTTATTGAGACAAGAAAGCATTTACAAAAAGGAAACATGAAAATAATGTATTTTCTTACTAAGAAGAAAATGCTAACATCTGAGGTTGGAAAATAATGAATTTTAGATGGTAAGTTTTAGTAAAATTAAGTCATTGATTATTCTATGGGAAATAGAGCCTTCCTGGCCTCTTTTTCATGTTGTGTACCTTGAGATCAATGAAGTGACATCTGGGAAGTAGTGCCCCCACCGATTTATTTCCACATGTTCCACTCTGAAGACAGAAAGCTGTCCACAGATGGAAGCAATGTATACTTCTCTTCTGCTGGTTAATCCTTTCTGATATCAGATTTTCTATTTGAGGATATTGGAGGTGAGATTTGAAAACAACAGAACAGCGCCCCAAGTAAGAGCTGCGAGAGGGGAGGAGCACAACACGGCCTGGTCAGGTTCATGTTTCCTGTTTCTTATCCCAGTACAGGCGGCCCCCGATTTACAAATATATGACTAATGTGCAACTCGAGTTACCAATGGAGCCTGTTACAGTAAGTTCTAAAGTTACAAACACACAACTGACCTACAACGAACACATAGAAATGAAGGCGATCAGGGTAATGGGTAAGTGAACCTCCTCCAACTTATGGACAAATTCATTCTAAGAATAAACCTATAGAACATATCTTGTTCATAACCCAGGGGACTTCCTGCCCCCAAAATGGTTACTGGGACTGAGTTGCTGAATAAATGAGCAGTCCAAACAGATCAAACCAAGCACCAAGATTTATTAAGCATAGTACATTCCAAAGAGGAACTGGGGGTCCATCTCCGTGAGTGAAGATAACCTGAGATTTTACCAAACTCATGTTTCTATGTGATAAATGAAGTGCCTCTCTTCAGTGGAGTTTCTCCTCCCTGCCCTTGCATGATGATGGTTTTTGTTACTTAACTCCCTGATTTATATGCGTGTATGCTGCCAGGATCCTTTATGAAAACCAATTTGGGCGTCTAAAACAATGCTAATTAGATCATAACGAATCCCCAGTAAGTTGAAGAAAATTGAGACCCCTGTACTGCACATGCTCCAGTTGGCCCTGTTTGTGATTTTGACCGTGTCTCCAGTTCCTGGTTTCTCTACCTGGTCTGGTGGGTCAGTTCTTACATTCCCCTACTCAAAACATGTGCACAGCTTCTCTCCTTCTAACCGGATGAGAGGAGAACTTACCTGTTTACCTACAAACTATTTCCCATTAGTCCTGTGGTTGATTTGTTTATTCCTTTATTGTTCTATCCCAACCTTCCTCTATTGTCTTCAGAGTGCTTTAAAGGAATTGAAATAAATAAAAATAAAACAATTTTAAAATTTCTCCTTTTTTAACTTGGAAATACACACATTATATTAATTTATATTCTAATTGAGTAATCCCTTAAATAGTACTAGGAAGTCAATATTCATTGAATTCTTACAACATGGTGGGAGGACCCCTGCTGAGTATGTTCTATGAAAGTTCACAATGGTATTTATCCTGACCAATCTATTTGAAATTGCTACATCTCACTTGGACTCTAAATCCTTCCTGCCCAGGTTCCTTTTTTTTTTTTTTTTTTAAACATAGCACTTTAGCTCTAGCATTATCAATGTATAACATCAATAAAGAGTTATGCGAATAATAAGAGACTATCACTGATCATGTAAACTGGCCAGCTATTTACTTTTAATTTCCAGTTGTTATTATTGTTCATTTAGAAGGTAAAGAACAGTGTTGAAGTCTCATAGCTTCTAAACACGAGATGGTTGTATTTGTTTTCTACCTAAACTTTATGGTCTTAAAGTGATCAAAATTATCACTGGTGCTACTGGCAGAAAAAATAACAGAGTGCTGCTTCTAAATTAACCTTACCTAGTATAAATTATTATGGTGCCATTCAGGTTATATCAGCCATCTATCTTCCGCCCCTCACACAATCATTGTATCCTAACGATAATAACATAAGGAAAAGAATATCTGTATCCCACCCCAAGAGCGTCAGAATTTTAGATTTAACTTTCTGTACCATCCGGGAGCTTTGGATATTCTAAGATAATTTTCACATAGGGAAACTTTGTTTCTCCTAAGGTTGAAAGAAAAGTTTTATGTAAGGCAGGTATGGGGAGGAAAGAGGAGGAAGATGAAATATAAGATGCAGACGGACTAGAAGACAAAGAAAGAGAAGAAACAAGAAGGGAAAGAAGGAGGAGGAAAAGGAATTTCTAAGAAGCACTGTCCCTGTTGGGCCCACGGATTGGATGTGATGACGAATCTAGAAAGAGGTTAAGAACAGACTATAAAAAACTGCGCTTATGTAGACTCTGTGAGACCCAAGTGTAGCATAGTGAAATGAAAATGCGTAGTATGCTGGATGTTGATAAGTGCTACAGAATAATTTTTTTAAGTGAATTTGTGCAGAGTGGCTGAAGGAAACTTTGCTATTTTAATATGGGTGAAAATTTATTTTCTGTCACTAAATTTTCCAGTTTTTGCAATCACTTAACTTTTTAAAATTATGTCTCATTATAGTTTTATCTCATTAAGAGTGGCCATGATCACCTTTGTTATATGCTGAATATATATAAAATAGCTTGAAAAATTTATACTTTCTCTCAATGTTATATAATTTTTTAATACATTAGGGAAAATTTTCCACAGTTCCATGAAATAATTGCAAGTATTTTTTCTAGACCCTCATTTGTACTTTGATCTTATTATTGGTGATGTTTTTCAAATTAAGGATTTAAAAAATTTATGTAGGCAAAATTATCAAACTTTTTATTATGACTTCTAGGCTCTCCTTTGCATTAAAAAATTAGTTTCTTGCTTCGATATTATTTAAAATTACCCACAATTTCCCATAGCATATTTGTATGTTTAATATCAGGCACAGCAGAGATTCAGAAACAGCCTTCAATTCAATGTCTTCAAATAATTTGGGACACAACTGGAAAGAGAAAAAGAAGAAAAATGCATAAATGTAAAAACTCAGCACAATCATGTCATAACCACAATTTTTTCTTTAGTATGTCCTTGGTTTTGGGAATTAGAGGAACGAATCCATGAACCACAGACCAGTAGTAAGATAAGATGTATTTTATGGAAAAGAATACATTAAAAAAACACTAGAGTTTCTGGCAGAGGGAGAAACCCAAGTCTGAAAAAAATCTTCCCTCTGCCCAGGTCCTTTGTCTAGGGGTATATGAATGGGTACAGTCCCTTCCACCAGGGTAGGGGGAAATGTCAGTGCATTCCCAGGCTTAGGAAACTTACATGAAATTGACCAGGCCTGGGAAATGGAGGGTCCCTGCTCAACCACAAGTGCTGAGGGGAGGGAAACAGAGGCTGAGGGCAGAGACACTAAGGAGGTCCCAGAGCTGGTGACCTGGAGGTGTCCCCCAGCAGCCTCCTGCAGCCCCTCTGCCTACCCTCCAACCACACCAACACCCGGGGCGGAGACACAGAAAGCCAGGCAGGTCCTCCCATCAGCTCTGCCAGGCTGCTAGGGCCACCACCATCCTGTATCAGGGTGGCATGGCAAAATGAAGGCAAGGACTAGACTTACAGGGGAGGTCCAGCTTTAAATGCTTCTGTAGAGATGTTTACGACTCATACAGAGGAAAAGGAACAATGTGGAAATCTGAGAAGTTACATGACAGAACTGAATAACAACACGTTTAATCTCCTTTTTTAAATTTTGAAACATGGCAGAGGGGACAACTTAGCCAACGAGAACTTAAATCAGTATCACTTTTACATACTTGTTTAGCTTCAAACTTCACTGAACATTTCACTTTATTTATTTGTATAATTAAAAAAAATTAAATGTATGACTAATGACAATACTTAAAGACTCACAGGCATGGGTAAAAACTAGGACTTTTTTTTTTCTTTTAAAGGTATGGAATAGAATTTAGTTCGGTGCTTTTAATGTAGCTTGTGAATCAAAATTTTAGAAGAGTAGTAGCTAAATAAAACATGTGATTGTATAAATGAAGAACTTAACAGATTTCTATGTATGTTGCAAGATGTATTAAAGTAACCGTTTAATTCCTCAGTCTTTTAATAAGAAAATGCATTAATGGAAACACAGTTAATGAGAAAATTTTGTCATGGATACAGTCAGGCTATAATAAGAAAAGGCATTCATCACTCAAATTTTTATTTTACAGTGTATCCCAAAGGCCAAACCCAAAGATGCCATACACAGGGCAAATGGGAAATTGTAGATAAATGTCCTTTTACTTACAAAATACTCATTATAAAATTTTATAAAATATTTACAAAATATTCACCTGTTGGCCCCCTACTTGTAAGATTTTTTATTTATATATTTTTTGAGGCAGAGTCTCACTTTTTTGCCCTTGGTAAAGTGCTATGGCTTCACAGCTCACAGCAACCTCAAACTCTTAGAGAAAGAGGGGTTGCTTGAGTCCGGTGGTCACAAGGGTGAGGGATGATAGTTGGCCATATAAAAACCATGTGCAATGGCAAAGGGAACATTTCTCAAACAGAAAATAGGGTTATTAGAATTAGGGAAGAGACAGGGAAATCTATAAGACGAGATTTCTGGAGTGATTCTCTTACCTTGGCCTCCCAGTGGCTGGGACTACAGACACCTGCCACAATGCCCACCTGTTTTTTAGAGACAGGATCTTACTCTTGTTCAGGTTGGTCTAAAACTTGTGAGCTCAGGTGATTCACCAGCCTCGGCTTCCTAGAGTGCTAGCATTACAGACAGACACAAGCCACCGCGCCTGACCTTTTTGTAAAATTTTTTAATGAATGTTTTGTAAGCAAATGTATATTTGCCTACTATTTCCCTGTTTATCTTTTGTATGGTGACTCTAGGGGTGATATTTGGGATACCCTGTATATCATAAGAGAGAGATTATACCTAAATCACTCTTAGAACAGATAATTCATCTTCTCAAGGATATGTCCTTGGTCATGTTTCCTACGATCATTATGCCTCTGCCTCATTCACTCAATCGACAACAATTTGCTGGTGTTTATGGAATGTTTAGTCTTGACCATGAGGTTCATCATGGCCCTGGGGGAATGTGGGAAATGAAACAGAGTAAGCCCCTTATGGGGCTGTTACTTCTCAAGAAGGCAAAATATCTGTATTCAGCTTGTTGTTTCTGTAGTTTTAAGTTTTCCTTCCATTGACACTGACTCAGTATTGATTCTGGAAGGAACTTGATGAACCCACATCTGAGCTGTGTGTTCATCTTAACCATACTCTTTGCTCAGGATTTAGGAGAAGGCATGTCAGATCATGTGTGAGTCCACTTCTCTACCCCTGGGCTCACAGGGGCGAGGGCTGACAGTTGGCCATATAAAGACCAGGTGCAAAGGGAGCAACTCCAAACAGGCAGTAGGGTTATTAGAATTAGGGAAGAAACGGAAATCCACAAACAAAATGATAACTACAGTTACCAAATTTATAGCCTAACAGAAATTACAAAGGAGTTTTAGTATATACTGTATCCATGAAAGATATTAATTTTCAGGATTCAGGGAGGAGAAATCAGAATTCTACAAATTATCAGAGAATCACAAAATCATACTTATTCTTAAATATAGACACTATTCTTTACACTTTACTCATTAATGTAGATGTAAAATTGCTTGATAAGTAAGTTGTAGTTAGTAGTAGATACAAAAAAATTGTAGTCTATAGGTAATATTAAAATGCTGGAATGTGCCAGGAGGGTAGTATTTGATTACAGCAACATATGCGTCTCCTAGCAGGATAACATCCTCTACATATTTGTATGCGGAATCGCATAATTAAGGTCGTGTTTTGCTTCCAAAATATATTTCTTGGAACACTACTCATAGATTTTTGTAAAGAATACTACTCCTTGCATAAACTTATTAATATTTATTTTATTCACAAAAATGACTCATTGTCAGCAGCAAACCAGGCCTGGAACACTTCACCGATTGGACTGTGAAGGCTTCACCCTAATGTGCTCCTTTCCAGCTACCCAGAAAACATGAGCTGACAGCTGACCCTTCAGTTCTACCTGGTAGGCTGACTCTTTTTGGTTTTTACTTGATATCAGTCAATTTCTTATATTGGTGCCTTTGATATAGTGACAGAATTTTTGGACTAACTTTTTCAGGATTAAAGATTTGCAAAAATATTATTTTTTACAGAAATGTCAGAAGGGGTCCCTTCATAGAATCATTAGACAAAGTTCTAAAGATTTCATGCTCTTTAATACAGAACGTTTTAAGATACTCTTTGGAGGCATCAGGTTGTAAATATAGAATCCAAAAGGTGCACCTTGACCCACAAGTAAAAATGGTGTTGAAATACAGATACACATGCATGTTGGCCATTGTAATCATATTCAATTGAGATTAAGTTAGAGTTTATCTTAATATTCTTGTAAGTTATGACACACATGTATATTCTAAAATACCATAGAAAAATATAAGATTGCATTTATATATCAGTAAATTCACTTCCATTTCCTATCAACTGAATAAACAATAGTTAAATTATATATTTAAAATGGTAATTATCTCTGTCTCTATTGATGTTTCCTTTCACCTCTTGTCCAATTTCTGTTTCAAGGTCATTTTTGTTATCTGGGACCCCTATAATTCCAGGTGAATTTTAGGATTACTTTTACCATTTTTGCAAAGACAAAAGGCCACTGGAATTTTGATGGGTGATTATATTGAATCTGCAGATCACTTTGAATGTACTGATATCTTAATATTGAATTTCACCCCCTAAACACAAGATAATTTTTCCCTTTATTTATATTTTAATGTCAGTAATATTCATGCGTCTTTAAAAACTTTTCCATTTACAAGTCTCTAATCCTGCCACCTCGTTAAACTTATTTCCAGGCTTTCCCTTCCTTTGGATGCTATTAGACAGAGACATTATTTTTAAAATTTCCTTTTCAATTGGAGTTTCTGTGGAAACAGTACTGATTTTTGTGTGTTTATTTTGCACCCTGCAACTTTGATGGATTTGTTAGTTTTAGTAACATTTGTGTGATTTTTAAGGGGATTTGCTATGTAGAATCGTGTCATCTGCCAATAGAGATAGTTTTACTATTTCCTTTTCTATTTAGACGACTTTGATTTACTTTTTTTTTAATTGCTCTCTGGATAGGCCTTCCAGGACAGTATTTGATAGCAGAAGTGAAGGTGTGCATCTTTTCTTGTTCCTGATCTTAGGTGTAAAGCTTTCAGGCTTTGGCATGACAATGACATTCATTGTAGTTTTTCATCTATGGCTTATCACGTTCAGGATGTTATCTGCTATTTCTGTTGCTTTAATATTTTATTGTGGAAGAGTGTAGGTATGTTTCAAATGATTTTCAGTGAAAGTTGAGGTGGTTTTTTTTTATTATTGTTTTCAATAAATGTGATGCATTTCACTGCTTGGTTTTCTTTTGTTGAACCAAACCTGCATTACTAAGAAGCATCCCTATGAGTCACGGTGTGCAATCCGTTTAATATTCTGTTAGATATGCTTTGACGGTATTTGAGAAATAATCACATCTATATTCGTAAATAATACCGATGTGCAGTTTTCATTTCTTACGACTTTATGTGGCTCTAGTGTTAGAGTAATGCTAGCCTCAAAAAAACGTGTTAGAAAGTTTTCCTTTCTATTATGTTTTATCCAAGAGTTTGAGAAGGATTATTAGTAGTATACCTGTATATATTATACAGAATTCAAATGAAGTTATCTGCTCCTGGACATTTCTTTTTTAGGATTTTTTCTATTCATAATCGAATCTCTGCTTATAATAAATTTGTTCAGATTTTTCTTATCTTCTTGAGGTAGTTTGTTAATTTGTGCATTTCTAAGACTCTGTCCATTTCACCCAGGTTACCACATTTGGGGCATACAAAATTATTTATAATACTTTATAAAATCTTTTTCAATTTCTGTGACGTCTTATACAGTGATGTTCCTTCTTCTATTGCCGATTTCAGTTATTCTTCCTTTCTGTCTCTTTATAGTCAGTTTAACTAAAGGCTGGGTCAGTTCTGTTGATCATTTCAAATAATTAACTTCTGTTTGTATTAATTCTTTTGATTATTTTTATATTCTATATTTCATTTAAATACATCATTTTATCTTACCTTTATTGTTTTACTCTTTCTGGGATTTTGAGTCTACTTTGCTTTTTTTTTCCTACTTTATTAAGATACAAAATTTGGGTACTTATTTGAAATAGGCATTCTATTTAATTTAGGCATTCACTACTATAGATTTCTCTCATAGCAGTGTTTTTGCTACATCCAATAAATTTTAGTACATTGTGTTTTAATTTTAATTCATACTTAAGAGAGACAGAAGGCAAAGAGATTTTAAAAATACTTAAGAGGTATATTAGACTCATAAAAGTATGCAATTTTTCTGGATGATTTGAATGAAAAAGTTAGAATTATGAGACAAACAAGAATATTTGATTGATCACTGGATATTTGAAGCAATTTTTTTTTTCCCCTGGGGCTGGGTTTGAACCCACCACCTCTAGCATATGGGGATGGCTCCCTACCCCTTTAAACCACAGGCGCCACCCAGCAATTCTTAATGATATAAACAACAATTACCAGACTTTCCCATTGCAAAAACATCCCTTGAGATGTTTCTCCACTATGTATTCCAATACTATAGTGGAAATGTAAGAATATCTGGAAAATTATAGTAATTCAATTCTACATCTATAAACTTTTATGGTGTGTGCTACTTGCATATATAAATGTAATAGATAAGTGTCCTCGTATTCTGACCATTCTGTTGACCAATCTAGGAAAGACAACAATAAGAAAATCAACAGTTTCTTCTGATTAGGGCACATATGTCTATGTGGTATATACTTGTGTATGTGTGCTACTTGTATATCACCAGAAATATAAAGTAGGAATTCTGAAAAAAAAATTTAACATTTTCTTTCCCTATTATAAGAAAAATCTATTTCTTGACAATTTTTGTTCAAAAATAAAGCACAGCTTTCAATTTAATTTACAAAAACTTTTTACATTACATACAAGGTGGCTAAGATAGCAGAACTTTAAAAATTAAATGTAATTGCCTGGAAATACATGGGAATTGAAAGATAAATTAAATTGACATGGAAATAATCCTTCTAAATTTCATATCTTTTAGGAACCTATATAGTACAATTCATGTCATTAAGACTTAATCTTCTGAAACACTAGGAGATAGAGATAAAGTTTTCAGATAACAAATAATGTCAGAGAACTCTGGAAGTTCTCAACTATTTTCAATCTCTGACTGAGATTCCAGCAAAATTTAGCAAAGGCAATTATTATCATTCTGAAGAGATTCATGGAAAATACATGACCTTCCCTAGAACTAAAGAAGTCCCTCAACTTCAGGTACTTTTTGCCAGGCTATAATAAGCTGCATGCTGTCCTTGACAGACAAAAGCTGCAGAAATAATTTTACAACCATTTTGAAATACTCACATTATGGTTTTGCA
The DNA here is from genome assembly GCA_963574575.1 of Galagoides demidoff. Taxonomy (NCBI): domain Eukaryota; kingdom Metazoa; phylum Chordata; class Mammalia; order Primates; family Galagidae; genus Galagoides; species Galagoides demidoff. The sequence goes on along the minus strand of CAUYQV010039946.1, from coordinate 20,858 downwards.
TCATTGCTGCATAAGGTTCTCCCACCAGCATGCAGTTCTTGTAAAGAGATGTTTGGTAATTCTACAGCATCACCATCAACTCTATGAGCTTCTGATTTAGATTATTACATATAAATCACAGGCTTTTGGTTTGGATACAATAGTAAAGACAATTCCAAGCAGTCTAAACATGGGGATATCTTGTTTTTTGGTGCTTCTCTTTAATACTCTTTGCAAATTCTACGTTTTTAGTTTACAGATAGTGTGTGGCAATTCTGCACTGAGCAAATCGGCAGGTGTGACATTGCCAAAAGCACGTGCTCACTTTGTGCTTACAGGGCACATTTGGGTAATTCCTGCAACATTTCAAACTTCTAAATTTGTATTTTATCTGTTATGGTGATCTATGGTCAGTGTGATTTAGTGTTACTCCTGTAATTGTTTTGGGGTGCCCATATAAGACAGTAAATGTAATAGATAAGTGTCGTGCCTGTTCTGACTGTCCCCCTGACCACACCACTCCCCGTCTCTCTCCCTGTCCTCAAACTTGCCTATTCAGTGAGACACAACAGTATTGAAACAGGCAAATTAATAACTGTACAATAAGCTTGAAGTGATCTAATAGAAAGAAGTTTCACATTTCACATTGTAAATCAATCAAAACCTGGAAATGATAAAACCTACAGGTACATCCAAAGCCAAGCTAAGCCCCTAGTACCAAATAGTTAGTAATTTGTGAATGAAAAGAAAACACTCTTGAAGGAAATTAAAGATGATGTTCCGGTGAACACATAAATAGCAAGAAAGTGAAATGACCTTATTGCTGATATGGAGAAATTTCCAGCAGTGTGGATCGAAGATCAAACCAGCTTATAATATTCTCTTAGGCCAAAGCTTAATCCAGAGCAAGGCCCTTTCTTAGATTTTATGAAGGGTGAGAGAGGTGAAGAAGCAGCAGAAGAAAGTTTGGAAGCTCACAGAGTTTGGTTCTCATGAGGTTTATCCCCATAACATAAAAGTACAAAGGGACACAGCAAGAGCTGATATAGAAGCTGCAGCAAGTTACCCAGAGGAGCTTCATAAAATCACTGATAAAGGTAACTAAATTAAAGAATGCATTTTAATAAAGAGGAAATAGCCTTATAGTGAAAGATGTCATCTCTGGCTCTCAAAGCTAGAGAGGAGATGGGGAATTTGATACCTGGCTCCAAAGCTTCAAAGAACAGGATGACTCTGTTAGAGGAGATTACACAGGGATGGCCTGAAGTGGCAGTCAGTGCTTGTTGGTCATTCTGAAGATCCAAGGACCCTTAAGAATTATGCTAAATCTGCTTGGCCTGTGCTGTATAAACGGGAAAACAAAAAAACTTAGATGAGAGCACATCTGTTTATAATGTGGTTCACTGAGTACCACAACTCCACTGTCAAGACCTCCTGCTCAGAAAAAAAGACATTCCTTCCAAAACATTACTGGTCATTTGACAATGCAGCTAGCCATCCCAGAGCACTGATGGTGAGCTACAACTGGCCAATGTTGTTTTCACGCCTGCTGACACTACATCCATTCTGTGACCCATCGATCGAGGAGTAATTTTTGCTTTTAAATCTTATTATTTAAGTAAGACATTTGAGAAGGCTATATCTGCCAGAGGTAGTGATCCTTCTTATGGATCTGAATAAATGGAAAACATTCTGGAATAATTCACCAACCTAGATGTCATTAAGTATATTTGTGATTCATGGAGGAGGTTTAAATACCATCATCAACAGAAGTCTGGAAGAAGCAGATTCCAACATTTGCAGATAACTTTGGTTCAAGACTTCTTGAAGTAGCTGCAGGTGTTATGGAAATAGCAAGGGAATTGGAATCAGATGTGGACCTTGAAAATATGACTGAATTGCTGCCATCTCATAATCAAAATGTCATCTATAAGTAGTTACTTCTTATGGATAATCAACTCCATAAGAGAACTAAGGTACTCCTGGTGAAGATGTTATAAATTATGGACAACAAAAGATTTAGAATATTTCATAAACGTAGCTGATAAAGCAGCCACAGTGTCTGACAGGAATGACTGTCATTTTGAAAGAAGTTCTACTGTGAGTAAAATGCTATCAACAGTACCACATGCTCTAGAGAAGTCTTTTGTGGAAGGAAGATCCCCTACATGTGGCAAACTTCATTGTTATTTTATTTTAGAAATTGCTACAACCATTCCATCCCTCAGGAACTATCACTCCAATCAGTCACCAGCCTTCCTCATTGAGACCAGACCCTCAACAAGCAAAGAGATTTTCCAAAGTCTCAAATAACTGTTAGCAATTTTTAGCAAATAAGTATTTTTACTTAAGATATATAGTATTTTTAAACATAGTGTTATTACACACTCAACAGACTATAGTATAATAAAAACATTTTTGATATGCAAAGAGAGATCAAAAAATTCCTATGACTTGCTTTATTGAGGTCTTCATTTTATGATGGTGGTGGCACTGAACCCACAAGATTTCTGAGGTATGCTTATATTTCATATATACTGTATATAATGTAATATTTTCACAATTAAAATCTCACTGTCTGATATACACTATGCACACTTCAAATGCTCAGGAGCCCATGTGGTTCGTGGCTACATAGATGTAAAGGATTTCCTTCATTGCCAAAAGTTCAATTTGACAGTGCTGAACTAGTCAAGACAAGAGGAGAAGAATAATGACTTTTTTTCCCAACTAGAGAATCATGAAACAGCATACTTTTTGCAGAGAATTAAAAACATTTTTCATTAATAAAACATAAATTATAATGTCAAGAGTAAAGGGAGATGTAATTGAATTTTTAGCCATAGGCAAGATTATGGCCTTTATGTCATGCTAAGTAACTTAGAATTTATACTCTCGGCCAGGGCATCTTTCCACAATAATGTTCCTGTAAGCAGGAATTCATGAGATATAAATTGGTAGTGAAAGGGGAAAGTGGGGGGGGGGGGGAAGAAGAAAAGATTTTACTGACATAACAGAATTTTCTTCAAATGCAACATTTTGCTGTCTCATCATTCACATGAGTAGATTAAATACGCTAACATCCCATCTAAAAATGTATCATTTAAATTTATTCTAAAACTCAAGTGAAAATGAAACATTTGCCTGGATAAAATGCCCCATCATCCACTCTTTATCTATTAGTGATAAGCCCCAGTCTCAGAACTGTATGTCTAGTTCTACAGTTATTCTGTCTATCTATCTATCTTTACCTATATTTTCAGTATATTTTGACTTTCTTCCAATTATTAAAAAATCGATTGTTTCCATTTTTTCCTCTCTTAATTTAATGTTTCTGATACATTTTGTTGACACATTAGAGTCGGTACTTTGCCCCCTTCCTCACTCTACATCTTAAATATGATACTTATGTAGTTACCAGAGATATTTCCAGGCCAACTCTGACAAGTCACTTTATCATGCAGTTAAAATATCAGGTCCCCCACTATCAACTGGACCCTTGGTGACAGCTGTTCAAAAACTTGTAGAACTAATCAACTGGCATCATTCTGTTTGATGCTGGAGCCCACAGATTTAATGGCTATAATTAAGTTTGTTTCCTTAGGAGAATAGAATTACGGATACTTGTTTTTTCCCTTATGATCCAACTGATTATGCTTCATCAAGCTGGAGCTTGTTTGGATATTTTAGGAGTTTCCTCAGCTGGTGTTTCTTTTTTCCCCTAAATTAGTAATTATATACACTGTTGCAAAGCCTGGCAACCAATGAATATTAGAACACTTGATTCATTTGTAGCTATCATCTGCCCATTTATGTTTTCTGGTATTTTAAGTTATTATTTTACTAATGAGGTTTTAAATTCCCTTTTCAATACCAGTTTACTGGATGTGAATTGCTTTTTTTATTTGCATGTCAATTGGGTGGCAAAGGAATGTATACAAATATGCTTTATAAAGTCTGCACTTCTTTATGCCCATAAAGTAGCAGATTAAAATCTATATGAAGACAAGATAACCATGATTCTTTACCTTTCTTTTTGCATTGTAAAATAAGCTATTTTTGTTTCCCTTTTTTCTTTCTTTTTTTTTTTTTTTCATGACAAGGTGTTCCTTTGTTGTGCAGGCTGGAACATGGTGGCATCACCAAAGTTCACTATAACCTCATATTCCTGGACTCTAACAATTTCCCTGACTCAGCCTCCCAAGTAGTTGGGACAATAGGAAAAAGTATTAGCCAATCAGGCACCTGGCTAATACTTTTTGAAAATTCAGGGGAGTGGGGGGACTCTTGTTATGTTACAAACTGGTCTGGAACTTCTGGATTCCTGCAATCCTCCCACCTGGCCCTTCCAACGTGAACCACCACACCCAGCCCTGTTTCACTTTTTCATATCTAGTCAGTATGAACATGCAGAAATGTCTTGAGACAATTTAGCTTCTCTCCTATTTATAATTTCTATGTACCTAAGATGCTTTATCTGAGGCTCAAGAGATACAAGATATACTACTTCTGAGCACACCTTTACAAAATCTTAAACCACGCATACTAACATGTATGTGAATAGGTATGAATCTGTGCGTATGTGTGTATGTAAAAGTTACAGCCTGTGGAAGACAAAAGAAAGTGTTCATTGTTTCAGTTTATAGCATTGGTTGGCGGTGGCTCATGCCTGTAATCCTAGCTCTCTGGGAGGCCAAGGCAGGAGGATCAGTTCAGTTCAGGAGTTTAAGATCAGCCTGAGCAAGAGTGAGACTCCATCTCTACTAAATAGAAAAATTACTCAGGAGTTATGATGGACACTCAGGAGACTGAGGCAGGAGGATTCCTTGAACGCAGGAGTTTGAAGTTGCTGTGAGCAAGCTGATGCCTTAGCATTCTAGTGTGGGGCAACAGAGTGAGACTCTGCCTCAAAAAAAAAAAATCACTATATTGGACTGCTCATATTAAAATCAACTAAAAGTGAGATTATGTTACAGATTTATTCCTATCAGAGTACGTCTACAAGGGAAAAAAATCCATTCTCTTGAATTTAATAAAATTATAAATTATCAACTATGCTAATTAAGTTTTCCTAATCTGGAGGGAAAATTGTTCTTTTGTTCCTATAGTTCTCTTTGTATGCTTTTAAAAATTTTATAAAGGGCTTTCACCTTATTTATCTCCCATCTAATTTGTACAATCACAAGAAGGCATGGATTGTACTTCAGTTAGCAGTATGTGAAATTCTAGGCTCACATCTTTGCCATTACGTAAATGTTTATTGAAAAATGTGTGTTCTGTAACATAGATTAGAAAAGACATTGAAGAGTCAATGAAGTTGATGTTGTCATTTTGGTGACTGATAAAATTTGATGACGGAATAATAAATTATTTGATATAGAGGGATATTGAAAACAGGCCTGTCAACCAAATTCACCATTGTGTATCATTTGTGTTGAATGTCTTAATTAAGCAATGTATTTTCTGTTTTACCTAAACAAGTCAACACAAGGGTTTATTTCTTTTTGTAACTATGGGATAGTGGTAAATATCTAGCTTATTTCAAAAAGTTCAGCTTATATCCTAAAACTGAGAGGGCAGCTCTTTAGCTTGGTTGGTTAATCATTTTGTGTTTTTACATTTTAAAATCAACTTCTAGGGGACTCAGATTTATAGTAGACATACCTAAACTTTCACTTTTGTACAAAACTTTCTCAGAAACCAGCAGAAGTTGTTATCACTTCCATCCATGCATTCCTGTGGTGGTCGATTTTGGCAGGAAATGAATAAAGCACAAGGTTTGTTTTCTTCCTGGATATCTGTTCCAGTCATCTTATCTACCACAGCAAGCAAGCACATGAAAGAACAGAAGTGAGGGCACCAAAAACTTACCTTGCAACCCATCATTTTATATTAACTGGACCTCTCTGATTTCTGCATTTTCCAGAACACAGTCCTACTCCTCACTCTGGCTCCTAGTCTCCATTTATCCCCTTGGGTTAGTAATTCTCTTGTGGATTATATAGCAGGGTTGAACCTCATTCCTCTTCTTGTTCTTGTCTGAATAATATTTGGAGCTATCTGTTGAATCTCCTGCACTGGTTGATCTCAAGTCCTCCCACCCCCCAGCCCACCTCTCCCTACACTCATTGTTCTTGACTCCCACCTAAAGATGGGACTGGATCATAAAGAGATATTTTGTTAATATTTATTCCTAGCAATAATATAATAACTTTTGATTTTCAAAAATAATTTTTATTCTCATCTAACTTGGCATTCATGTTCATTTTTGACTATTTTACTTTTCTATGTTATATTTAGCTATTATTAGTAGCTTAAAATATCTTTTAGAGGAAAAGGGAGTATACATCAAAGAAAAACATACATATCATTAATTTTATTTATTCCAGCAATCTTTATTAATCATCTCCTAGTTCTAAAGTGTAGTACTAGGTGCTTTAAAAAATGCTGAGATGAATAAACCATGGATTATACATTAAAAATCATAATACCACTATGGTGATAAAAAAACAATATAAAGTATAACAATTTATATTGAGGTAGAAAATACATTGAGACAGTCAATTCCTGGGCGAAGGACACAACTACAACTTGCACTTTACATTACAAATGCAAACAATCTAATCTAATTGTATGTATCCTCATGTTAATGTGAGGTGTATACAAGAAAGAGATATTCAAGTTGTACTAGAAATGAAATAGTAGTAGTTACAATTTTAATTGATCTATTGAGAGGCGTACATTTCTTGTAGCAACAGGTGAGAGTACACAATGGTTCTAAAGGGGGGATGGAAAGTAATAAAAAGATTCTATCTCAGAAAATCTTGCATATGACCATTCTGGCAGCAATGAATTTCTCCTGAGACGAACAGAGGCAGCAGCCAATAATTAGACACTAAACCTACAAGGAATGTGCAAAAGCATCACAATTTACCTGCAAATAAGAACAGAAAGTGAACTAGTTAGTAGCAAGTAAATTACAACAAACAAAAGGGTGAATACTTTTCCCTCCATGTTACTATTTCAGGTTACCCTCTTAATGCTCCCACAACAGCAGCCATTTTTCTTAGAATGAAATTTATCTTTGTTCACTACAAGTATTTGTTTACTTCTTGTGGCAAGATGTGTGTGTGTGTGTCCTAAATAAGTACAGATCCCAATCCTTAAATGCTGCATATGCTACTTCTTAAGGTGCTGTGATCTGAATGTTTGTCCCCTCCCAAATTCATGTTAGAATTTAATTGCCATTGTAACATTATTAAGAAATGGAATTTTTTTATTAAATAATAGCTGTGTACATTAATGCAATCATGGGGTACAGTGTGGTGTTTTCATACACAATTTGAAATATTTTCATCAAACTGGTTAACATAGCCTTCATGTCATTTTCTTAGTTATTGTGTTAAGACATTTATATTCTACTTTTAGAAAGAATCACTTGTACCCTTGTAAGATAAACTATAGAGGTGATCCCACCAATCACCCTCCCTTCACCCATTCACCCCCCTCTCCTCTCCTGCCCTTCCCCCCTCCCCATAGACTTAGATCATAATTAGGTTATAGCTTTCATATGAAAGCTATAAATTGGTTTCATAATAGAACTGAGTACATGGCCGGGCGTTGTGGCGGGTGCCTGTGGTCCCAGCTACTTGGGAGGCGGAGGCAGGAGACTCGCTTGAGCCCAGAAGTTGGAGGTTGCTAGGAGCTGTGATGCCATGGCACTCTACCCAGGGGGATAGCTTGAGGCTCCGTCTCAAAAAAAAAAAAAAAAATAGAACTGAGTACATTGGATACTTTTTCTTCCATTCTTGAGATACTTTGCTAAGAACATTTTCTACCTCCATCAATGTAAACATGAAGGAGGTAAAGTCTCCATCTTTCTTTGGGGCTGCATAATATTCCATGGTGTACATATATCACGATTTATTGATCCACTCATGGGTTGATGGGCACTTGGGCTTCTTCCATGACCTAGCAATTATGAATTGGACTGTAATAAACATTCTGATACAAATATCTTTGTTGTAATGTGATTTTTGGTTTTCTGGATATATACCTAATAAAGGAATTGTAGGATGAAATGGCAGGTCTATTTTTAGTTCTCTAAGTGTTCTCCAAACATCTTTCCAAAAGAAACTTATTTGTTTGCATTCCCACCAGCAGTGTAGAAGTGTTCCCTTTTCTCCACATCCACACCAACATCATCTTTAAGAGGAATTAGGCCATCACTAATCTGTGTTCATGGAAATGGTGTGATCAGAAACCTCTTCCTGTCTTACCCTCTCAACTTTGAACCAGGTGGTGATGAAACAAGAAAACACTTTTCATATATCAGCACCTTTCCAAGGCTTCAGGAATGTGAGCCAATAAATCTTTGTTTAGTATAAATTACCCACTCTCGAAGGTACTGTTATAGCAGCTCAAGACAATCTAAGACATACGGAAGAACAGACTTTGATGGTGTGATTAATGTAAGATCCTTGCAAAGGAAAGATCATGCAAGATTATCTGTGTGGCCCTGATATAATCACAACAACCCTGGTAAGGGAAACAGAGGACGACTTAGCCTCAGCAAAGATGAAGATATGAAGCAGAAAAATGAAAATAATGCATTTTGAAGACAAGAGAAGAAGCCACAAGTCAGGAAATACAGGTGGCCACTATGAGCCATAAAAGGCAAGGACATTGACTCTCCTTTCAGAGCCTACACCAGGAAATAGCCCTTCTAATATCATCAACCCAGTAAAGTGGATTTTTGGACCTTTGGCCTTCTTAGGAGAATAAATTTATGCGATTGTAAGCCACTAGGTTTGTGGTAATTTTTTTATAGCAGCAACAGGAAATTAAGGCCTCTCTTTAATTTTCCACATCTTCTGCTGTACTTTTACCACTCCACTATGAAAAGTGGAATAAGGACAAATTTCTCTCTCTTTTTTATTGTTTAAAACATAGTACTTGCAGAATCTGGCAAGGTGCTTGGTGCATGGTATGTATTCACTACTCAGTGTCTATTTCATTAATTAAGTGTTCAAATTTATTAAGAATGGAGAAGACGTTTAAGAGTCCAGAACGCTACATTCAGTAATGAGCCTTATTCTGATATAACTCAGATAATAGATTCTAGACCTACGGTAAGCAGAATTGAAAAAATATCCATAAATGAATAGCAGTAGTCACAGAACAATGAAATATTTTTGTTTCAATAGAAAAAATAAGAATTGAACTACTGCAATTTTATAATAAATAGATTGATAGATAAGTGGAAAGTCCTATAGTTCCTAAAATATGAACTATTGCAGCAACTTATACAAGTTATAAAGTGATTAAAATCTCTGCTTAATAGAGAAGATAAAAAAACATGTGAAACTCATTATTCCAGCTATGGTAAATTTGGAAATGTCAAAGATATCCACACACAATTTGGATGATTAATTCATAATCATAAGGCAAATTAGACATGGACAATTTTCCCCTAAACAACGAGGTTGTCCTACGGAGGTTAATAAACAGTGTGGACAAGATCTCCTGATGTCACCTTCAGAAGAAGCAGATGAAGATGGATTGGACACTGTCTATTTCTGAGGTTCCTTTTCCACATTCAGATAAGGCCTCGGACGTGGAGCAGAACAGAATCCATAGACAGCAATGCTGCTGTGTATGCATAATGTGATTTACAAAACTTTCTTCAGATAACAGTGCAAGGGCCCAGCATAAGGATAATTACAAGCAGCATCATCTAAAGAATTTACAAAGACAGGAAGCCTACAACTGAGAATGAATAGGTCCATCAATAACACAAATAGCACCAGGGAGAGACGACGTACAAATTACAAGGCAGAATGAACTTATTTAACAGCACCTGGGAACTTATCCAGGAATATTTTATGTTTTCTCTGAAAGAACATTTAATGTGCATGGAAAATAGGGCAATTTTCATGACAAAGTCCTAAATAGAGCGAACATTCAAATGGCATCAAATTATGCCTTGCCTAAAGCTAAAATATAAAATACCCTTCCAATTTTTTGACTAAGTTTATGTGATCTGTTTCTTGTTCTTGGATTGATTCTTATAATAAAGGCTCCTATTTTAATGTATTATCAGAAATTATGGCAATGGTATTATAGCAGGAGGAATATTGTATTTACTCAGTTATAATATGCAATTACCAAACTTCATATTAAAGTGAATGCCACAAACATTAAAAGTTAAAGAATTGCTTTTCCTTCTGTAGTTGATTACCAATACGTGAATCAAATTAAAAAATATTCTTGTGTTAAAGTTAGTAACAAGCACGTCTATTTATTTCATCAGAATTAAAATATATTTGCTCTTATATGTATTAAATTTAGTGACTTTTTATTAATTATCTAGTGTGAATACTTTTAGAAAATGTGTCTATTTTCTTTGAGACTCTTACACATGCTGATCTTTTTAAAAGTGTTTTTCGAATGTCTTTTATGTAGGACTTGAGAAGGTGGTGAAAGTGCCTGAAGTCCAGGATACTTAACAAAAAGTTGGGGAAAATATTACCCAGAGAAAGAACGAGTTTCCTAGATTCTATATAGATATTATAGAATAGATTCTAGTATAGATATTAGGCCTAGATGTGAAATAATGTCTATAAACTATGTGTGTATATAGACTTGGGTGAGTTAGAACACTTTTTAAAAATTTTTGAATTAAAACAAGGGTACATAAGGTTAGGCTACCTTGTTCGCATTTGCAAGATTGGAGTTGAAAGACATTCTCCTTAGGAAAGCATCTCAAGATTGGAAAAGCAAGCATCCCATGTACTCAACACTATTTTGAAACTAGTAAGTGTAATACTTTCTAATACAGCAACCGCTCTAGACCATGTGAAAATAAGGCTTAGAAGTAGAAAATGTAAAAGAAAAAAAAAATCAGGGAAGATTAGAACTGTGAGAGTTATGCAAAAAATGCATAAAAAGAGGCAAATAACTGTGCCCATAGTGCTCTTTGTACATATAAAAGATTTTCCTTTGTCCTCTATCAAACAGTGGAATTCTGCCACAAGATAGATGTCTAATATGTCAGCTTGTTGACATTTGTCATTTAGGAATTTATATGTGTGTTATAATAAAGGAGAACACTTTATTATATTAACGAGAACATTGAAAGGCCAGTTTTTACTATGCATTAGTTTTCTCTTCACAAATTTAAAACTTTCTTCTCCCTGTATTTACATTTTGTGTCTTCGCAGTTCCTGCTGAGATCTGGTTTTTGAGTCTAAATTTGAATTTCCATATCCAGGCTGATAATCTATATGTCATAAAGTTCATGAATAATTTTGTTCTTAGAATTTGCTTTTTTTTCTTCCATTTCCTATAGCATTAAATGATACAAACTCCAAGGAATTATAACAGACTGTTGACTCCTTCTTTTCTGCCATATCCAATGAGTCACTACATTTTCATGAAATTATCTCTCCAGGTCACCTTCTTCTGCTCTCCTTCGGGTGATCGCAGTCTAAGGTCATGGCCGTCTTGCTTCCCACTTGCATCACTCATATGACATGAAGCAGGGCCTCCATCTCCATCAGATCCTGATCCAGTAACATCTCCCAATCTACTCCAGTGACTATTGGACCTGCCATTCTCCTAACGCTATTCCCCTTCTTAATATCCTTCAAGGACTTTCAACCATTTTCAAAATAAAGTTTCTACAGGAGGAAGATGTTAAATCAAAACATCTTTATTTCAGGTAATTCCTACTTGTATCTGATTTGAAGCTCCTTTAATCAGAAAATAAAAGAAATTCTGTGTTTCCCAGGAAAGGCAGAATGGTGCCAATGTGAGGTCATTGCTTTGCTATGAATATCAAAATAGTACTGGGAGTGGGTACCTAACGGGCAGGTGAGGAAATAAGTGATAAAAAATGATGCTCTACATATTGTAGGCTTCTTTGGAAAAGAGAGAAAGAAGAGTTCTCAAAATTCTCAGAGTTCTTTAATATATATTAAGATACAGGGCTGTTGACCTCAGATCATGGAGAAGTTTGTTGTGTTTTTTTTGTTGTTGTTGTTTGTTTTGTTTACTACTTTAGTTTATAAAGCAGATAGAAGCATGTGGCCCATCAAAGAGTGTTGTGCTGAAGAATAAAAAATGAATGGATATCTATTTTTTTAAGCAGAAGATGATGGAAGAAAGAGAGGAAAAGAAAAGACAAAATTTTAGTTATTAATCTTGTCTTTATTCCTGCTTCTCCCAAAGAGTTCTCCTGCAAGGGCAGTTTGTTACACAACTAAGAGGCTGATGTCGCTCTTCTAATCCCTGCAATGCTGAAAGTCTGAACCCTTTTCAGAGAATCTTGTTTCACTGATAATTACTTTAATACAATGCCTGAGTGTAGAAATATTAACTTTAAGGGAAGTGCTTATATAGACAGACCTGAGAAATATTCTTCTTGTTCTCTACTGACAATGTACAACGTATGACGTAGATGATCACGTCTTTGTCCCCTGGGACATAGAGGAATGGAGGATGCTGGACGGAAGAACAATGGCATGAGAGGAATTTCTCACTAGAGGAGTTTTGATGAGGAGACCCTTGGACAGAGAAGGGTCAACCCTGGGCTGTGGAAGTGCAGCAGCGCTCACGGGAGCCCAGTGTGTCGCCACAGGAGAACCCGGAGGTGCTGGTTGTGATGAACAGACAGGCTTCCTGTTATAGGAGCTGAACCCTGAACTGTGGCAGAGAAAGGAGGAGACAGCTTAGCTCTTTCCCAATATTATGAGGAAACCCAAAGGCCTCGATGTCACTGAGGGAAGGAGGCCAAGAAAGGAGAAATCCTGAAAGGCAAGACATCATGAGACATCAAGTCCTTTGCAAACCGAACTATTTTGAACTAGATTTCACTAAGAAACTTTCCACTGGCAAAATCAAAAGTATTCAACTATTACTGAGAAAAAGATGTTTAACATAGAAAATAACATTTTTTCATGTGCAACATATAGTGCAAATAGTTTAACCTCACTCCGCGATCAAACTACTTATAAGTGATTTCAGTAATTAAAAAATAATAGTTTTTAGCATTCTGTGCTGGGGACCAGGGAATTATCAGTAAGCAAAACAGCACTGACTTTCTGATTTTTGTCCACAGGAAGGTTAAAGATCAGAGAACACAGAAAAATACACATTTGAATAAAATAAAGTCTGAGAACTCGAAGCAGTGGTCAAAAAATGGGGCAAATTATGTCAAACTTGTTTTTGTTCTTTTTCTGCATGCATTTAATGTTCTAGCTACATTTCTGTTTTGTTTGTTTGTCCTTTTTGTTTTTCAGAGGTAGAGCCTCTCTCTGTTTCCCTGGGTGGATGCAGTGGCCTGACTATAGCTCACTGCAACCTGCAACTCCTGGGCTTAAATGGTCCCCCCACCTCAACCTCCAGAGTATCTGGGATTAGAGATATGCCACCACATCCAGCCACTTATTTTCAATTTTTTTGTAGAGACCAGGTCTCACTATATTGCCCAGGGTGGTTACATTTCTTAACACTTTCCAATATCACCAAAGTCTCCGACTTTCTCATGATTGCACATGTTGCCCTCAGTATTACTTTTCTATTGCTGCTACAACAAACTGCCACAGCTTTGTAGCTTAAAACACATATATATATTGTGTTCCTATTCTGGGGGTCAAAGTCTTAAACTCATGGTATTGGCAGGGCTGAGTTCTTCCGGAAGCTCTATGAGGGAATTTGTTCTCTTGCCTTTATCAGATGCCACAGGTGTTTTGAATCTTTCTCCTAGGATCTCTACTCTGTCCACCTGCCTATTTATCCCCAACTTGACCTTCTTGCCCTCTTGGTACTACACTGGAACCAAGGGTAGCTAATAATACACCTATTTCAAAAGTGAGATTTCAAATGATCTCTATAGCCTGGATCCATATACATGTACCAGGTTATTAACATTAATATGTTTGATACCACCAAGAAAAGTCCAGATCCACATTCTAAGTAATTTGAAATGGCTTTAAAATTATTCTAAAATAGTCATCTTCTAGCTTTAGCAACAAATCTAAAGCATCCTTTTACTTTTCTGGAACAAAAACTGTGCTGTTACCAGGTGCATTTCAGAAAATGAGAGGTGTAGGAAGTTCCGTAGAGCTTGCTTAGGTCTGCAGTATTATCCATCAATTTGTCCTACTAACTTGGAATTATTGAACCTCAAGAGGAAGAACTAGATCTATGATTTTAACATTTTACAAAGCCTGATATAATATGTAAAACACATAAGCTAATATAAAAGAAGTACTCTGTTAAACTAAAATACATTGTCTTTGTATAAGATCCTGTTCAAAGCATGACTCTTGTTAATCATAAAACTGTGTGCATTTATATATTTTATTAGTACAAAAAGTATGGACTTCCTCTAGCATTAAATACCAAAATAATGGGTTCTTACTATATTCACTATTTGTTCAATCTATCTTTCTTTTTCAAAATTCATGTCATGTAAGCCACTCTATCAGTTGTTACATGTGCACTGTTTTCCCCTAACACACGGTTTTTATTGAACAAGCTGCATACTGTTGATATAAGTCGGTGATAAATGTATGTTTCTTTTACTGCCTCATGGAAGAAGTAGCTCTTCATTTATTTCATTATGGAAGGCAAGTCCACCAAATCGTCTTAAGGTGATTCATGTTAGAAATATCTGTGCACTCCTTTGCTGGGGAGCAAACCTTCCACATGGATTAATTTGTCCTAATGTTCTTCTCCTCAAAGCCACAGCTATATTTTCAATTAATTCTAAAGCAATATTTGCTGAGAGAGAACTACATTTTCCTTTATTGACATATATTTTTCTAGATGGCTCTGCTTTCCTCCAAGGGAGGAAGAGGAAATGCTTCTCCAGTGAGATGTGATGCTTTGTCCTCTGCTGTTACACAAAGTTAAACGTGGGGCATAAATGTTTTTATTGCGTTGCTAGGGAGAAAACCAAGAAACGTCTGTGGGTGCAAAGGCTTCCCAGGTCATTTCTCAGCTCTTTCCAAAGTACATGGGTGGGGGAAGGAACAGAAAAGAAAAGAAGAGAAAAGAAAATAGTGACTAATTCTCACATCAATTTGATTTAGTTTTGACCAAAGTACATTACTTAAACATTAATTTTTAATTCAACAGTTAATATGTTGTTTAAGATACTGCATCCTGGCCGGGCGTGGTGGTGCACACCTGTTGTCCCAGTGCTGTGGGAGGCCGAGGTGGGTGGATCACCTGTGCTCAGAGGTTTGAGACCACCTGAAGACCCGCCTGGGGCAGAGTGAGCCAGAGTGAGACCCCGTCTCTACAACAACAACAAGACAGCCGGACCTGGTAATCCCAGCTACATGGGGGGCAAGAGAACACTACAGGAGGAAGAAGTAAAAAAAAAAAAAAAAAAAAAGATACTGCATCCTCATTTATAAGTGAAATATGTTTGTAGTTTCACTTTATAATAATACATTTTTTTCCAATTTTAATATCAGGTGCATCCATGTGAAGTAGAATGATTTTGAAGTATTTCTTCTTTTCCTATTGTCTATAAGATTTGGCATAACCTTTTTTTTTTGAAATTATCTTTTATTTTCATTTATAAACATTAGTTGTCTATTTTTTGAGACTTTGGAAAAAACTAAGTTAACTGATGATGCCATACTGAACCTCAGAGTCAAAGCATTCTATGGTAGACATACTCCTATTTGACAATGTGAATGTTACTTTTTTTGCTTTATTATTATTATTATTGCTCAGTTTAAACAAAAGATACAATCAATCACATCAGTAGTGTCAGCCCTCCAAATGCTGCTCCACCCTTCAGTGGCATCACACTTAGATTTAATCTCAAATCCATTTACTGGGTGGCACCTGTGGCTTAAGGAGTAGAGCGCCAGCCCCATATACCAGAGGTGGCGGGTTCAAGCCTGGCCCCGGCCAAAAACTGCAAATACATAAATAAATAAATAAAATCCACAAGACACAAGGCTTAAAATAATCTGCCTTTCCACTGCTAATAACCTATCCTCTTATCACTCTGTGTCAGGCATTTTGGAAAACTTGTTTCCACACAGTCCTGGTCTAATCTCAGAGCCTTCTCATCCTTTCTCTACCTTCAAGTATGAGCAGAGCTCATTCACTTTCCTCCTTCCGCCATCACCATCCTCAACTACGTGTTTGGATGTTTCAATCCCCCTTACAATCTTTCCCTTCTTTTATATTGCCTATGCAATTGGTTTTATGTACTGCAAATAAGCTTTCTCTAGAATGTAAGTAACTTGAGAGCAGGGATCGCTTTTCTCTGCACTTGTGTTCATTCATATTTCTGGAGGACACTCAAATCCTACAATAGTGCTCACCACATAGACAGTTAATAAGCATGTGCTGAATAAACTTCTACTGCTTTAAAATGAGGCAGTGCTATGATTTGAACGTATGCGTCTCTCCAAAATCAATATACTGGAACCAGATACCCAATGTGATAGCATTAAGAGGAGGAGCTTTTTGAGAAATGACTATATAGTAAGGGATCTCTGCCTTTGTGGATGGATTCGTGCTGCCACAACAGAGGCTGAGGACAGTGACCTTGAGCCTTTTGTCTTTCCAGAAATTCTGCACGGGAAGACTCAGCAACAGGTGTCATCATAAAGACAGAGTAGTCTTCACAGACACTTAGGTCTCTGGAATCTTGAGCTTGAATTCCACAAAGTCTCTGGAATCTTGAGCTTGAACTCCACAAACTCCAGATCTATAAGTAACACATTTCTGTTCTTTATTAATTATCAGGCTCAAGTATTTTGTTATATCAGCACACACAAACAATGACAGAAAGTTTTGGGGGTGTCTTTTGTCTTATCACAATGATCTTCCACCTGGTCTTCATACTTTCATGATTATTCTGTTCCAATCATTCTCAATACAAATGCAGTGTTTACTTAAACACTTGCTCAGGGATCTTTGCAAATTTAGAGGTGGACAATGAGAGGATTCTCAGAATGTTGAAGGCTCTTGAGAAACAGGACATTCTTGGAAAATGGCTGTTTAAAAAATGATACTGTCACAAAGTGCATTCCATAGAATATAGTGCTGTCCTAATTGAAGTTCAGTTCCCAGTTAACCAATATGAAGACATAATGTATTTCATAAGTGCTTTTTACAGATTAATTTCACTCACACACATATGAACCTGCAAAGGAAACTGATAAGATGGCAGGAGATTTTAACTGCTAACCCATCCCTGGCTCTGAAAAAGCCATTAAAATATGTATCAAGGAAGAAAATCAGTTATATTATCTCTTTAGATTAAAATTGGACTATTACATGGTATACAAATATTATTTATAACAATTATCTGACAAGAGGCTAGTGCCAAGGCATTAACCTAACTCATTTTTAAAGAATCAATAGTATAGAACAAAACACATCAGAATAGCTAAATGGATGGAGTGCTTTTCTTTTATTTTAATCATAAACCTCTAGGTGGTTAGCATGAAGGCTGAAAATACCCTGTGGTAGTAGAAAGAAAGGTTTCTGGTTTAACACAGTTGTTCCTGGCGGTGAGGTATTTTCAAAATATTGAAGAGTTATAAAAGTGTGACTTAAGAAAAAGTTTAAGTAATGCTGAAGCAAAGATGGTTTAAAATATTGAATGATGTTAATGAATTCAGTATCATCAGAGAACAAATTCTTCTCCATGGGACCAGCAGTTTTGTGTCTATTAGAAACAAAACCCACACACATACAAAGATATAAAGCACAAGTGATTGTTTCCTATCTAGGGTCTCAGAGCTAATAGTTCAAAGATGAAAATGTCAAACATGTAACACTAAATATGTAAGCACATCAAACTGGATAAAAAAATCAACACATTGTACACCACATATGCATAATATGTATTCATGATCTATGTGTATATGACTTAATAAAAAAAAAATAAATTCTGTCCCATCCATAAACTAGGAATTTCAGTAAGGGTTCAATGGCTTGATTATCTACTAAATTTATTTATGTAAACATATATACAAAACACTTATATTTGGGTATATTTTTGTGTACCCCTACCAATCCAATTTTTAAGTAACATTTATCATAGTAAGTTGAATACTATTTGTCTCTATTAAAGCCTATGATGTTCTTGAGCCCAGAAACTGTGTTTTAGTTGTTGCTATATTCTAAGGTCATACATCAAATAAAAGATCCACAAAGATTTGTTTATTTGAATTACTAATTGAATATTATCTTAATATTCTATAAGGGTAACTATAGTAAAATTTCTTTGCAATTGTATACATAGCAGTTAAAAAAATAGTTAACATATGACTTTGTTCCCAATTAAATAGAGGTACGTAAATCTTGGGTAAATTACAACTACCATAGATTCCCAGTGTGTGTCCACTGTGGATGTGTATAGGAATCTGAGGTTGCATCTTATCTCTCTTTCTACGTGAAAAATCATTATGGAAGTAATAACATGTCAGTAATTTGGCATTTGTACAAACTGGGTGTGTGTCTTAGCTCAGTCATTTGTAAATTCACTGGTTTTCTGGAATTCTCTTGACTTTTTCGAACCTCAATCTCCTCATTTGTAGTGAGTTGCAAAAGATTACTATGAACAGTAAATGTGACGTATGTACATATCCCATGCATAATGCGCCTGCAGTAAGTTGTAGTTAAAATTTATTTTAATCACTAGTCAAATATATATATGACTTACATAGAACAGTATTTAATTCAACATTATATTTTGACATTCCCACATAGGCTTTTTCATAAAACATGAATTAGCAAATGCACGATTTGCAATTAACTTTGGTTAAACATATGTTTGATTCCCAAATTTCTGCCAGACACTCTTCAACTAGAAAATGTGTTATTTATCCATTTATCTATGTAACAAGTTACATTTATTAAGGACCTACTACATGCCAGAGACTAAATTATACATGAGATACAATCAGGGATATGCTGATTTTCAGAATCAATTACAGTTGAAAGACACCTAAAATCTAAACACATAAATGTTCAGAGGAATTAGCAGGGCACCAGAGGGAAAGATTGCAGAACAAATATGCACTGCTTGAACTTCTATAGTGAAAAGAAAATGTGTGTGTATCTCATTCTGTATGGAAATAATGCTTGTGTTTCTTGTATAAAAAAGTGATTGAAATATTGCTTAATAACTCTTAAAGCATGTTAATGACGCTGGCTAACCTATTATCACAACTTTGTATCTCTACACCAAAAAGCTCCCCCCCAGAGTCCTGACCAAATGCTGTATATTCCTTCCACTGGCAACTTCATGGAGACTAATGTTTCAAATTGTGTCTGGGAAGAGTTTTAAGTATTGTAAACGTAATTTAGAGAGTGTTCAAGACTGTGCTCATGATGATACCCTAAATCAGGTAGTAGAACAAACTGTAACATCAACAAAGTAAAATTTCAGACATTTTTACAGGTTGTCAATGTCTTTCCCTCCACCAATCATCTTTTATTGCTCAGAAATGATACCAGCATAAACTATGAGAAGGGAGATGGAATGATCAGAGAAAACGTGATATTTTGATTTATAATAACTCCAGTTTTATTCTCATTTTTTGCAACACAGCTCCTAATAGTAATGAGATGACTCCTGGGGGCAGCTCCTGGACAGCCTTACGGTAGGGCTGGTTGCCAGGGGAAACCACGATGTGATTAGAGAGTTGGAATTTTCAGCCTTTTCCCCCATCACCTCTGGAAAGAGGAGAGAACCTGAAGGTTGAGTTAATTGCTAAAGGCCAATGATTTAATAAATCATGCCTGTCTAATGAAGCGTCCACAAGAACTTAAAAGGGCAGGCTTTGGAGACTGCCCTGATTGCTGAATATTATGTAGGTGCCCGGAGGACGGTATGCCTGGGGTTGGGGGAGGGAGGCATGGGCACTCCAAGCCCATACACCTGCTCTGTATATGTCTTCATCTGGCGATCCCTCTGTATTCTTCATAATATCCTTCATAATAATCTAAAACACGTACGTTTGCATTTTGCTGAGTTCTGTCAGCTCTCCTAGCAGAGTATTGAACCTAAGATAGGGGTCTCAGATAGTTCTAATTTGTAGCCAAGTTAGAAGCTATAGGTAACCTCAAAGCTTACTGCTTGTAATTGGTGCCCAAAGGGGGTCAGTCTTGTGGCACTGAGCTCTTAACCCAAGGGCTCTGCACTGACTCTGGGACTATCAAAATTAAATTGAACTGTTGACACTGAGCTGGTGTGATACACTTGATGTGTGAGAAAACCCGATTCATCTGATGTCAGAATTCACGTACTGAGATTGGGGGGGCACTGTCGGGAGGATAGAGAGTATAAAGTAGTTTATTTTTCCTATAGGCACATAACTCTCTCTCTTCACCCCTCACACTTCACTTCCAACCAAGAGTCCATTAATTTTTTGTTCCCATAATCCCTGTTATTTCTTTAACCTCACTCCTTAGATTCAAAGTGGGTGAGTTTCTGTTTGGCCCCCATGAAGGGAGTGCCTAAAGAGGGCCGGAAATCCTTGTTATCCCAAAGCCCTAGATAGAGTTTAGGCGCAGTCATTCTCAACCTTCCTAATGCTGCAATGTATTTTTACTGTTACAAAGGCGTCGTGACCCACAGGTTGAGAACCACTGGGTTAGGGACTTGGTTGGATGTGGGTCCGGGGGGGTCCACTCTTTGCCCTCTTTACTTCAGACTTGAGTGATAAAAATATGGCCAGGCAAAAGAAGAGAGATAACTGCTTCTAAGATTTTCATGACCCTGTGTTTAAATTGAAACTGTTAAACTCTAAGGAGAAACCCTCCCCATCTTTTTCAAATTTTTACTTGGAGCAATGAATCCTAGCCATACATCATAAATGCAGAGAAGG